>QVXC01000106.1:0-88928 GCA_003501895.1 Phaeosphaeria sp. A1 3.1a
GGCGATACTAGATTCGGTAAGTGGATGTGAATAGTATGGCTTGGAGAGAATTCGAAGGATCAAATTTGTCGCTCAATTTCGAGAGCGGACCGGCTGAAATAACTTGATTGCCTGCTTGGCGAAAGCTGACATTCAGGGTAACACCACAGCCACCCAACATGTGGCGTGGCTAATTGACTTGGCGCACGTATTCATTTGTGCGGCACAGACTACATGCTTTTCCAAGCTTTACGACTATACCATTGATGACCACTTTGCATGCCCTGCGATACGCATAACGCACCTTTCATAGCGTTCTTGAAGCCTACAACTAGAAATGGTTTCTGCTAAATTCGCGGTGACGAAACTGCATCACGTACGATAGGTCTTGGCATTGTACTAGGGGCTGTGGACCTGACATCTAAGGCAGAATAAGCTCATGGGCGACATGCTTATACACAAAGAATGTAATTCGAGCTCAATTTGATCACCACAAAATGACGACAAGAAAACTGGTCCTAAGCTTTTGTTAACACTATTTCAAAACGACTGCCTTCCTGTTGTTGCTTCAGTTTGTCTAGGCAGTATGTCTGGTTTATTCTTTACTCAATAGTTTCCAACACAATGTCCGCGTTATAACTTTATTGATTCAGAAGCATCCAAAAAATGGTAGTTTGATCATATCAGTGGAAGCATACCCAGGACTAAAGAGAGGCTGAAAATAATTTAGTTGTCGATCTCCAACGCATGGAGCTCTGATAGTTCAATACACTTTCTGCTTCCCAGCCAAGCAGGCTCTCCCGCAACATAGAAGATTTATATCCACTGCAAAACTTATCTGGGTTGCGATAGAAGCTAGGAAAAGACGCTGTCATCAAGACTTTGCTATTGGCACTGAAAGCTCGTTGGATAACGTATACCTGCACGACGGAGTGGATTGAGATTGAGCAACACCAAGCCGAGCCGCAATTGCGCTCCATCAGCCTGATCATTGGCGATTCGATTGGGTCGCATTTTAAGAGACAGTTACAAGGAGATCATCAACAATGATCACATGAAATGTTATGCAGTCCGCTTCTGCGTCGGCTATGCAGCGCATGCCAAAATATTGCCTAAAACGTGTAGCGCGCTCTCGCTCGAAGCTCATGGTGATATATATCGAGGGGCGAGTCTCGCCCATAACTCCCAAACGCGCACCCAATCTGTTGATTCTGTCGGGACATATGACGGCGCAAACACGTCAAGTCTCAATCTCTATGTTTTTCCGGACTGTCTGAGAATCGAGGCGGGTTCCCTATTCGTGGAGCGATTCGCCACTAACTTAGATCCGGAAGCAAACTCTGATTCGCCGATACTCGCTACCAAACTGTGACGCGGAGAGCAAACAGCTGGGGTACCAGGAAGTATTTGCCAAGGTGTAGACGATGGCCGATCCTCCTTTCATCAACGCATAGCGGCTCGCATCGCACGCCGACATCAGCATGGCACCGCAAGGCTCTATTCCCGTGGCGGCGAACGTCCTGGGCACCATCGGTACAGTATGTTGGTGCGTGCAGTTGGTACCTCAGATCTGGCGGAACTATCGAACAAAGAGTACGGAGGGCCTTCCACCAGCAATGATGTTGATCTGGTCGATATCGGGTGTGCCCTTTGGGGTATATGCAGTCGTGCAACGTTTCAACATTCCTCTTATCGTTCAGCCACAGTGTTTCAGTGTGCTGTGCGGAGTATCTTGGGCACAGTGCTTGATTTATGCAAGGTGAGCAGCAATCAGTTGCTTGCCTAGTTGAACGGTAACTAAAGCTGACATGTTGAAAGGCGCTGGCGAACATGGACCGCGACAGCGTTCCTCCTTGCCTTACTCGTGGTGTTCGCAGGAGTGGAAGCGGGCTTAATATACGCGATTCGACCTGTCTATGCACGCGGCATCGAATGGCCGGTCCTGTTAATCGGTATTGTTGCCTTCGTCAGTCTCATCTCTGGCTATCTGCCAATACCCTTCGAGTTGCTCAAACGCCGTGGTCGCGTCGTGGGTATAGATTTCGTCTTCTTGACCATTGACTGGTGTGGTGCATTCTTCTCGCTGCTGGCACTAGTCGCCCAAAACAAATTCGATGTCCTCTTTGGGACTATGTACGCTCTCTGGTACGTTGGATTGGTTGTCCTCAAGTTCACCGGAATCTAACGTGGTACAGTTGCACGATCGAGATGAGTATGGTGGCCTCGCATCTCATTTGGCTCTTGCGAACTAGGAACTTGCGTAAAATTGCGAATGAAAGTGGCCAGACATTCGACGAGAACCTCGGGTGTGTCGATTGGCAAGCCGAGGGCATCGATTTGGAGGGGGCCTTCTTGAGGCTTTTCTCCAAGACAGACCGGAGATGACTTAAGTCGAGGAGACAGCTTACCGAGTTCCCCGGTGGAGCCGCTGCACGTTCCGCAGAAGACTGTACCTGTCATTGTTGTATGAGTTCGAATGACGGCCAGGAACATTCAAGAACTTCGCAGAGAACGGATGCTGTCGCTAACTAATGGGCACGGTTGCGCGTTATAGCCCCGATCTTGGGCTCAACATGACCACGAAGCTTCACCTTCCCCAGCAACCTGATGGCTTTCCCTGGAGTAGTATTCGAACGAAAAATCAGACGATGGTCAAGATCTGTGGACAGGAAGGAACAGCAACGGACAGTGGGTCTTAATGGATTTGCAGCAAGGGGCGCAGGAAGGCGGGGCGAGAAGGCCCGACTTTTAGACACTAGATAGCTAGCTCGAAATCGTCGGCCTATCCTCCGGAGAACCTGCCCTGATAGTTATCATTGTTGAGACACCTCGTTTCGCACCTCCTGAGGCTTGACTATCGCTCTGCGCGCGTCAAGTCGGAAGATGTTCTCTGGCCCATCTTATAATCTGCAGTGTAGCTTGCCTTGCAATTCTCGCCTCAAGAACGGATAGATATGAAATCGCATCGCACGATTGTTGAAGTACTCGCAATAGATACCCGTACATCTGGAGTCGACAGAGATTCTGTTCGGACGGGGAACGACCTGGAGGCCCACATCATCTGCGTCTCCATTGGTTTTGTCGCCATAGACTCCACCTTGCTGGAACACCTCATGAGCCGACAGGTATCTTCACGTGACTGTACCGCATGGGCGCCCGCTTCACTTCCCTCACGTAGATTTGAGGTGGCCAATCTACTGCCATGCTACAACAAGCCACAGGATCTACACTCAGTGCGGTGTACAATGGCACGTATGGCACGCGGTAAATAGCTCCTTGTCTCCTTGCGTGACCTTGGTCTTGAGCTGAGTCTTACTCGTACTGTGCCAGACTCAGAGACGAGGTGTAAGTTTGTACAGACATTGCCAAACGTGCAGGAAGGTGCAATAGTTCTTCGTTCCAAGGAAAGGGGCATCAAGGATTAGATCTACGAGCGGACCTTCAACAGCGTTTGAGAGGCTGGCATCTGTAGCAGAACCAGTCGAATGCCTACTGGTCGCAGTAAAAGCGCCTGCAATTGCAAGGGTCCACATTCGGATCACGGCAAGAGAATTTGGAGGATTCCGCAAGCGAGAAGACTCCACGCGGATACCCACACAGGAGCCGCACTGTTCAACACCAAGTCATGGAAACGGACCGCCACAGACGTGCATGGATGGCGACTCTGGAGTGAGTTGCCCACTTAAGGCAAGGGCTATCCTGAATTGTCTGTAGGAAGACCCTTTAGATACTTCGTCTTCGAATTGTCGACTGTTGCATTTTTCAAACATTCCGAACATGCTTTTCGGGTCGGATCCCACCTTTACCTCCTGGGGACCTTTCATCAACCACGAAACCTTCATCATACAACCTGTCAGTCCAAGTGATCTTGCGACGGCGATTGTCGTCTTCGTAATCATCATCGGATTTGCCACCTCCGCCGCTTATATTGGTTACAAGCAGACCATAAGATTAAGGCAACCATGGACGAGCGCGTACATCTGGATGGTGTGGCTAGAGTGGTCGTCATGCATTGTCATTGCTATGCTTTGCATGTTGTATCTCCTTCGGGCTGTGAGACCGAGCTTCTATTTCTTCTTCTCCCTTTGTAAGTCCCTTCACTCGAGTTTGGACGACGCACGTTGCTCACAATCCCCAGTACTGTGCTGGACTATCCAAACACAATGTCTACTACAAATTATCATCAACCGTATTCGTATCATTATTCAGGATCGACGAAAGGGAAAGATCATGATGATAACATTCCTCGTTCTGATGTCCCTTATAAACGTCAGTGTTTTCAGCATCTGGATGCCAGCACGTATGCAAATCAATGCAAAGTGAGTCAAGACGAAGTCATCGCTCTGCAGTAGACTTACCATGCGCAGCTGGATGCACATCAATGAGATCTATGACCGCATCGAGAAGGTGCTCTACCTGTTTATGGACGCATACCTCAACTTCTACTTCATCCAAACAGTCAAAGCAAACTTGGTGAGCAATGGCCTGCAGAAGTATGATAAACTTGTGCGCTTCAATTCACACATGATCGTACTGTCGCTCATCATGGATGTTGTTATTCTTGGGGCCATGTCTCTACCCAACGGGCTTGTGTAGGTCTCCTGGATCCGCAATACCTACCTCAAAAATTGACAGTCATGTAGCTACGCCATCTTCCACCCTCTCGCATATCTTGTCAAGCTGAACATCGAGATGTCTATGGCGCGCTTGATCAAAAAGATCGCCATTGGCTCGAGCAACCCTGAAAACGCCGCCGGGTTTCGCTCCTTCGACTCGTCAGGCGCACAAAAGTCGGGCACTGGCAACAAAAGCTTCAGAGCTTGGGCTGGGAAACAGGGCGCTTCCTTCAAAAGCATGTTCGGAAGCGACAAAACACCGGTACAGCCTGGCACAATTCAGAAAACGGAAGAGTTTACTGTGCAGAGTGCACCAATTGAAGAGCTCGAGATGCAGTCGCAAAGGCATTCGATTGACAAGCGCATACACGTAGGTGTAAGCTCTCTTGTTGGTCCAGAGAAAGAAGGCAGAAGCAGTCGTGCGCGGCAATACATGAGCGATGAGGAAACGTTGATCAAACCACAACCAGCATTGAACATCCGTCGCCAGTCGGCAGACAGCTCCGCGAGAGCTTCAGATGCTTCCGACAACGGTGCAAAGTTAGAGGATTATCACATTCCGCAAACCATGGCCCGATGAGCCATCACGCAATAATGTAACATAGATACCCCGTAATACCCAATGATTCGCGTTGATGTAGCGAACAGCTACACCGGCCAAACGTACTTGGTCGCAATGTCGATACTTCCCCACCGTTGGGGTTACAATCAGCTTCGTGTTCGCGATGTACAACCGAAAACACTAATCACGTTGCAGGCTCACGACACATCCGCAGCGACCAATGTGATTCCATGGTCATTCAGTACGACACACGCAAACGGATAGCTTGATCACAATGTCTATGTTGAGCTGAGATAACTACTGTCACAATTACCCGTAGCTATCACGGAGATGTCCGAACAACAGGAAACGGTACCGTAGGCTACGTTGATAGCAAACACTCTTCATCTGACGCGTCTGATAATATTCGTTTGACGGTAATTGAAACGGCAGAATAGAAGCCACGAGGAAGAACAGCCAGCGAAGTTGGTATAAAGCCTTGCCCGCTCATAAAAGACCAAAATCTTGAGAATCCTGGTTGATTGTCCAATTCTCCACAAAGATTTTCACTTCTGCAAAGCAACCATGAAGCAGCGATACCTTCTCTCCACCTTCACAGCTCTCGTCGCTGCCAGAGCACAGGTCGAGTTTTCTCCCGCATGCTCATTTCAAATGATGTCGTGCCTCAACGCCGGCATGCTCAATTCTGGCTGCAAGCTCAGCGACTTGAAATGCGCATGTATCAATCAGGGTACCATAAAAGAAAATATGGTTCCCTGCATCGAAAGCGCATGCTCAGCGAACGAGCTTACCCACTTCGTCCATCTTCAAACGAACGATCATTGCGAGGACTTTAATGCAATCATGAACGCTGCATCCGGACGCGCATCTACAGCCTTTCATCACGAACAATCGTTCGATGGTATGTTGCCCTCCCTCCGGCCAAGCACAATATATCAACAGGTCATCTGAGAAAAATGTATAGTGAACCACATCTCCGCACCCGTTGCGGCCTATTCCACCGACTTGCCAATTTTCACGGGCTCAATCATCGTCACACCCAATGACCCTACTACACCTTGCGGAGACGGCTTCCCCATCCCAACAGAGACTCTGGTTATTACAACGGAGACTCCTCCATATCCACTACCCTCCTCTATCACGGAGACGCCGCCGGCGAATGGAACAGGGGTATTGACACCAACACCAAGCTTGCCTGTGTTCACCGATGCGGCAGGAAGTGTGAAGATCGGAGGTGTAGCTGTTGGACTGATGGTGCTTGGGGTAGTGCTATAAATTACTGAAAGAGCGGATGAAAGATAGCAGGTTGGGCGCAAGGACATCAAGGGTAATATTTGATCCAAAAACGAGGGTTGTTAACAATAGACCACGTGTCTTCTTTGCAACGTCCTGCATGTCCATCGTGACAGATGCCAAACAACACTGACACATTCCCTTCCTCTGCCCTCGCTGCAGACGGATAGGTCCGGCCTGAGCCATCGTCATGTTTGAGTATGCTCATGCGATGATTGTTGAGCGTAGTGAGCACTACTAATCTCCACGACCTAGGCCAACCATGCGTAATGATATTGTCTCTCGAGACGTCTATGCCTGCCAGTTGGGGTCCTCAGATTGGAGACGACGAGCATACTCCTCATCGCTCACGTTATCGGTACCGATATTTGCCTCTTCGCCCTGAAGAGCGATCGCTCCCTGCTTCTTGCCAGTCATGCAGCAAGAGTAGCACAAGCTACCCCAGAGGAAGACCCTGCAGATGATTAGCGTCCATGACATGTACCAGGAAGCACTGTTCGACATACCAGTTGAAGAAGTTCAACCACATGATCCATCCCTGATACCGGTTGACCTTGACACCAAAGAACACCAGGCCCTGCTCGCCAGGCCTCAGACGCTCGGGATTCTGGGGTGTCGAAGCAACGAACGCAATGAAGCCAACAATAGACAGGCCGAAAGCGGAGGCAAGTTTGATGACCTGGTACTTGACGTACTTGCTCTTGGTCAGCTCGCCCTTCAACGCAGCCTGTTGCTCCTTGCGCAAGATGATTGTAGTCGTGAAGGAAGAGAGGATAAGGGTGTAGAGCAGGCCGAATGTAAAAGCCTTGTGCTGCTGAGGGATGACGGCAGTCAAGAAGGTGGCGATCATCGTGAGGAAGACGATGCTGAGCTGTGCCCACTGCACAGCCTTGAGGCGTGGCGACGCATCAGCGGGAAGTCCCAAGAAAGTCATGTTTGCGTTCCGATGTTGTTTTGTGAGAAAGGTTGATGGATGCGACGCACCGCGGAGCATGCGGACAGATGCGTCTTTAACTATCGGCGGGGCTGTCTTTCACCGGTCGCGCATCCTACAAGCGAGAAAATGGTGGTGGCTATGCGCTCAGGACGCTTTGGGTACCTGTCGATACCCACATCGTATTAATCCTTGCTGATGGTTGATTTGATTGGTGCTGGTGCCTGGTATTGTTGTGCACCATACCGAATGTGTTTCAGGCTCTGACAGCGCGGTTCGCCTTAAACCCGCCGTCGTCGCTGGCGCAAGCACTTGCTTGTCTCGATAGCACGAATGAGCTCATAGGTGGACCTTATCCCCTATACAATACCATGTCTTCGAATCGCTTGAATATACTGCCAATACAATCTTCTGGTATGCATGGTTGCTCGTTATTCTAGCAAATATGCTTTTCTTGTCTGGCGAAAGTCAAGCAATAGGTGGCGCTGTCATCAATACGATCGCGCCGCTCAACAAGTCTGGTTATTGGAGTTATTGCGCGGTGACGACATTTGGCTCTCAGGCTCCTAAGAGTCGCGATGCGTACAGGTGTCTACCACAGCTTGAACTCCAATTGATGCCTTGACTCCCGACTGAATTGCGCTCCTTTCTCAGCCTAATCTCCGACGAAAGGATTCGCTTCTGCTAACATCAAACGTCAATATGCTGTCGCTCTCGAGGGTCATAGCTAAGAATAGGTTCGAGGTTTCTCGAACATATAACAATATTTCACCATCTTCTAGGTTCGGTGCTAATAAGCATCTTGGCTGCAAAACCGTCTCTGCACCTTCGATGCTTAGTAGCAGTTGGATGTTTGGCGTTGGAGGCTCTTGAATGTTTAGAAGAAGAGCTATTTTTGGCAGAAGTCCGTGCGAAAGAATTTGTTCCAGAATGAGTGCCAAGGTCAGTCGCGTGGACAGCGTCATCAAATTTTCCTGCCTACCCGTCGGTATTCCCGTTGCAGCATCGTGGACTTTGGCCTTCGATGAGGCTGGCCATGGTTCAGGCACTCGGACCTCGAGAAAGCTCAGTACCAGAGAGTGTGAATGTCGCAACCTCGGAGAATCCCCTTTCCCAACGGAGATAAGTAGATTCCGAAAGACCCGGCAGGTTCCATCCCGCAAGTCTAGCCTTTGTGGATGCAACAACGGAACGTCACAAGGACTCAGGGGCGCATCAAAGACTGATTGATTGGACAGCAGGCATCTTAGCTTCTAGGCACCGGAAGCTTGGTGGAAATAAGCAGCAGAACTTGTCTAGACTCAGCTAGCTTCAGGCCACCACAAAGGCTTGTTCGAGATTCCCCAGCACACAGGGGAATTTAAAGAGGCGCTTTATCTCGAAACCCACCGGCGCAACGCCTTCAAGCCTCTCCTCCACCATCACTCTTTTGTGGATACTTGTTTGTGCTTCGTATTCAAACTCAAAGTCATTCGTTTCAAGTAGCTTTTGGCACATATTAATTCACCTTTGACCATACCCATCATAATCGATTCTTAACGACAAAGAAATACCGACAGCATGCGTTACTCACTCGCCCTCGCCTCTATCATGGCTAGCGCCACCATGGCTGCTGATACCATCTTATTCTACTTCCCTGCCGGCACGTTCTCCAACATCTATCATCAACTAGGACGCTACTAACAAACATCAGACTCAGAAGGCGTTGACCCCGTCGCCACAATCAACAAAGTCGCATCCGCCACTACCGAATTCAAAGTCGCGTGCCCGACCAACGTTGACGCCAGCGACTGCGGCTGGGGACCAGGACTCGACTTCAGCATCATTTCCAACACAAAATATCTCGCACAAATGTCCTACGGCACCGTCTCCATGAGCTACTCATGCGACCACAACATACAGGCCAGCCAGATGACCTGCGCTGTGGCCATGACCGGTGGAAACATGGACACGCCTGAACCACAAACGGCAACGCTCAGCGGCAGCGAGATTACTTTCAACACCGCGACGATTGTTCAGGGTGCGGCCCTACTTAGTGGCGGTGCTGCCCAGGCTACTTCTGCTCCTTCTGCAGGAGCTGGGTCATCGGCGAGCGCTGGCGCATCTCCTACGGGATCTGGAGCTATGGCCTCGCATTCGCCTTCGAGGTCTGGATCCGCTGCTCCTGCTGAGCACACTGGATCTGCTGCCAAGTCTGGTGGCCAGGCTTCTGCACTGCTTGTTTTGGTAGGAGCTTTGGTCATGAGCGTTTTGTAGAGATAATTTGTCTTGGTCGATAGCATAGAGTACGGCATTGTTTCTGGAGCTTCGATATTAGTGTCTAAGATACCATGCAGCATACTTTCTGTGAGTGCAATACACGTAGCACACAATCATTCTGATCAACGTACTGGGTATGTTCGGACGTTAATTTATTAATGACATGCGAATGGTGCAACAGTGACTGCAAGAGCAAGGTATACTGTGGTAAACGATTTGATTCAATACTGCAACACAAATGAAACCGAATTGACTTATGATAAGCCAGTCGTGGTAATGTGCACTTCATGGCCCTTGTCCCCTCATCATCTACCTCCAAGTGTCGTTGATAGAGGAGGTGCTGCTACAGCCCTCAGAGGTGGTAGACCGGCGGTTGGGATCGCTCTCCCACGTGACGACGCCCGCTGAGGACTTCCTGATGTACTTGTAGTCGAATGCAGTGGCAGCTGGAAGCTCAATCTCAGCGCTCCAGAGAGGGTTGCTAGCCGTGTACTTGCTCGCACTCAATGGCTGAGCAGAAGCAGGATCCCAGTTGCCCAGCTTTGCGAGCTGACCAACAACAAAGATGTTCTCGCCGAAAGAAGTGGTCGCCTTGACATTGAACGTGATCTTGGCATTGCAAGCAGCAGGAGCGGAGCAGCTGCTGGGCTTGGCATTGTTCTGAGGCTCACCCCACGAAGGAGTCATGATACCGGAGCGGCGCTCATAAGAAGTGAGGAAGGCGGCATAAGACCATGTGAGGTCAGAAGCGGAGATGGCGGCACCAGAGTTCTTGTCGAACTGTTCGGAGAGAGCGCCGTTAGAAGGAGTGTATTTCTGAACGATAGACATGTAGCCATCAGCGTAGGTCTTAACAGCGCCGACGATTGATTTGTAGGTAGCCGAGTCCTTGGCGAAGGTACCAGCAGCGCTTGAGGAAATGAGATCCTTGAAGAAGGGAAGGGATACGGAGTCAATCGTGATGGAGCCGACCTTGTCCCACTGGTAGAGAGCAGCGTAAAGTTGCTCAGCAGCGGCAGTGGTTGCGAGGTACCATGGATTGCCATAGTTCAAGCCGTTGGTACCGCTGTAGACGTCTTCGGAGTAGCGACCCACGGCAACAGCCTTGCCTTGAGCAATGCCCTTGTTAATAGGGAAGACAGTGCGGAAAGAATCTGTGACAGCCTTGTGGTTGGCAAGAGCGCGAGACGAGCAGGGCTGGAAGGTTGAGTCAGTGCACTTGGATGTTGGGTCGAAAGTGTGGATGGAAGACAGGATCGAGTTAACATCCTTGCCAGTGCGGCCCTCATTGACATTGATGTTGGCGTCGATGTAGCTGCCAGTCCAGAAGCTGTCCATGAAGCACAAGACTTGAGGAGCTGCGGCAGCACATCCAGGGCAGTCCTTGCCGAGGGCCTTTGCTAGAGCAGCGCCCTCAACGAGGGCGCGCTGAGTGGCAGAGGCAGTGAAGAAAGACGAGCCGCTGATTTCCTCCCAGAGATCGTAGCCAGTCTGGTTCCAGTAGCGGACGGCATAGTCGAGATCCTTGGCAATGACAGGCCAAATGTTATTGGCTTGAGCCTGACCGTTGTTGGCAAGCAGCCAATTGGAGTAGATAGTCAAGGCTGTGGCACGAAGAGGAGGTCCATCTCTCTGAGGGCGGCCCCAAGAGCCAGTGAAGGCCGTCTTGTCGACGTTGAACTTGGGCTCACCAAGGCCACCAGTGTTTGGACCTCCAGATGGGTTGGACACACCCTGAAGCTGAGCCTGGGCAGCAGCATAGTCATCGAGGAGCTGGCGAAGGTTGGCATCACCGGTGGCGACGAAGCGCTCAGCAAGTGCCTTGTAAGTCAAAGCCGCGTCACGAGTCCATGTGTACCAGTCTAGAAGAACATCAGGAATCGGGTTCCGTAAATAGGTCAAGAATACTTACAGTCAGGGTTCGACTTAGATGGACTGGCGACCACAATACCAGCAGAGACACCTTGAGCTTTAGAACCACCGCCTCCAATGTTGGCAAGAACGCCCTTGATGGAGATATCGGCTTGGTTCTTGATAAAGTTATCCAGGCTGGTTTGACGAGGCTTCTTCGCAAGCTCGCTGACTGGTGAACCACGAGCACCGGACAGCAGAAGAGCCGCCGGGAGGGCGTTAATGAGGGTGGAGAAGAGCATGTCTATGCGGAGGAGACTAAAGAATGACTGTTGACCTTGGAGCTCAGGAGGCAGGTGCTTGCTGATGATTCTCTTCACAGGGGATCAACGTCGAATATATAGTCGTTCAGCTTGCCTGGTGTCAAAACATGGTCACGGCTCCACTGTGTAACTACCCCGGCTCCAGTAATCATCGCAGCAACCACTGTGGAGAGCAGCGGGCACTACTATAGCGTTCTGCCACCACGGAAGGGAGCATGAGATCGTGGCCGCAGCGCGTAAGGGGCGGTCCGACGACGAGCCAATAGTGGCGCTTGCAAGCTGAGCCTTCGTCCAGATCGACTAGAGGCGCATCTTAACTCAGCAAATGAGAGGGAGCAGAAGAATGACACAAAAGTAGCATGTGAAGAGTCGGTGATGTTAGATTAATTGTTTGGCTCGGCTTTTGCCCCTTGCGAATCATCTCACGTGGACGTCTCCTTCCTGTTTGAGCTAGCTTCCGCGGCTAAGGACTGGTTTTGAGGCGGTTTGCATCACCACTTCTACACTCTCACGGCACAACGTTTCTGACCATCGCATTTTTATATTGTTAGACATACCGCGGCGGCATCGGATTCTGGTAGCGAAATGCGCATATCATGCAAAGTAAAAGCTTGGCAACACACTCTCACGCTCGTCCAAGTTCGGATGGAAGACAACATCGCGATTCCAACCGTCAATTTCAGAGCTGCCCAAGATTAGCGATGATGTGTGTTCATTGAGGGCGAGGAGTCCGACTCTTTACTGTTGAGATGAACATAAGAAACCGGTATCTGCATTCCTGGACCTGGAGCATGATCCACAAGACCGCCGACCCGTGCACGCGGCGATACTATTGCAGTACCCCAGATCCGGCTCCGCCTCCGGCTCCAGCTATTACCGGCCCGACATCAGAATGACACTGCAGGTCATACTTCACGACGAGGTTTGCTTGATACAATCTTGGAAGAGACATACCCGGCAATGGTCCAGTCAGACTGAGTCGCCATGTCAATCGAAGTTTTTATGCGACAGTGGTTACCCATGCTACCGAAGAAGACCTCGGAATCGAATGCGAGGTACATTGTCAAGACGATATTGAAACTCATTTAGCCGGCATGTCTTTTCTTCATCTTCATCGCTCTGACTGCCGCAGGGCCAGCACTTGACAACGAAATAGCGGCCGCAATCGCAGCACAAGAGACAGGTATCAGATGGCCAGTCTTACACCCGTACAGGTAGCTGTCCAGCACTTCGTCAAGCTCCGGTCCGTGGAAAAGCTTACGGATCTGGGTCGCGCCTGCATCAAGCACCTCTCTCGCATCTATCTCGGGAAGATTTGCTCCCAAGCTTGATAGGAGGCCGTTAGTAAAGGCTGCTTCTCCCGCTGCCACAAACAGTGCTGTGCCGGTGTTCTCGACAAACAAAGTCAGGGTTGTAGCCGCGGGCATATCGTCCGCAGGTACCAATGCCTGATTGGCAAGTAAAGGTATCTGGAGTGACAGCCCGACACCAAAAGCAGAGAGGAGCTCGTAGCCTATCCATTGGCCGGTAGGTGTGCTAGCATTGAGCGTGTAGATCTTGGAGTTGCCAGCAGTAGCGAGGAGCGCTCCAATCAGCAACCATGGTTTGTAATGTCTCCAGAACGTCAGGAGCCCGTTGGAGATCATTGTGCAAAGGGAGACGCCAAGAACGAGAGGAATCAGTCGGATGCCGCTCTGAGATGCGGAGGTGTTGTTGACCGACTGGAATTGGATGGGAAGCATGTACATGAGCGGGAAGAAAGCTCCGGCGAGGAAGAAGATGTAGAATAGATTCGCGAGGACAAGCTTGCTCTTCAGCAAATGTGCTTGTATCATTGCTTTGTCGCCCATCGCCCATTCGTTGATGGCGAAGCACACGAGCAAGAAACCGAAGCCAACAAAGCTTCCAACAACGCGTGCGCTTGTCCAAGGATTGACACCGAGCCAATGCATGGCAAGCACGAAGCAGGAGAAGCAACCGGAGAGGATGACTGCGCCGTTGAGATCCAGGCATCTAAGCTTTTCTCGGAGGGTAGCTGCACGTGGCTGAATGGGATTTTTGAATGCGAGGAACATTGTCAGAGCTCCTGCAAACCCAATTGGGAGAGTGATCCTGGACAAGGTCAGTACAAGTCGTGCTCCGTGACTAGGCATCACAGTACCAGAAGCACCATCTCCAACCAGGTCCGTCTGTCAATATCCCTCCGAATAATGGGCCCACAACACTCGATGTTCCAAAAGTGAGTCCGACTAGACCCATATAGGCCGCTCGACGTTCGGGTCCAGCCGTCAAGGCAATAGAGATAAACGCGCCAGAGAAGATCCCACCGCTCCCCATCCCCGAGATGACACGACCAAAGATGAGCACCTCGCTGCTCGGAGCAGTAGCACAAATGACGTTGCCGACCTCAAA
Source organism: Phaeosphaeria sp. A1 3.1a (assembly GCA_003501895.1). Lineage (NCBI taxonomy): Eukaryota > Fungi > Ascomycota > Dothideomycetes > Pleosporales > Phaeosphaeriaceae > Phaeosphaeria > Phaeosphaeria sp. A1 3.1a. Next base: position 14,230 of record QVXC01000106.1, read on the forward strand.
TACGAATATCGAGAGCATAAAAGTTGTTTTGAGTCGAAAGTAACGATATGCTCTTCCCCAAACAGGCTGCCAAGCAGCTTGCATGATGATGTAGGCAGAGCCATACCATGCGATGTTGGCGATACTTCCGAAGTCTGATGTGATGGCAGGAATGGCAGTGGAGACGATGGTATTGTCCAGTGCAGCTATGAAGATGCTGAGGATAAGACCAGTTGTAATCATGACGAGGCGAATGCCTCGTGGGTATTGTGGCGGAGGGTCATCTTGGGCGAGTTGACTTGCCGAGCTTGGTGGGACATTGAGGTTTGTGAGCTCGACTGAGTTCCCGATGTCCTCAGTCGGTGCCATCTTTACTATCGACATGACAAAAATCAGTGAGATTGCCTTTCGAAAGGCTCTGCTTGTGGTTTTTTGGCTTTTAAGCTTACATTTTCAGGGAAACAAGAAAAGCGCTAGAGAGGGGCTAGAGGCTTGTAATGGTTAGTGCCACAGTGTTCGGAGCTCGAAGGATTACCGAGGTGGAGCATTTTGCTCCGAACCACTCATACATCATCGAATACGATGCTGTTTATCGTCGCATTTGCTACACTGGAAAGTCTCAATTGATGGGATATAGAAGCTGAATATTTTGCGATGAGACTTATATACAGCAAAAAGTCAAGGATATGTAACTAAAACAAGACAAAAATCTAGATGCAGAAAAGGTGCATGTGCAGGATGAAGAAGTGAAATGTAGCAATGTCTCTCGCACCTTCCATCGAGGAAAGCCCAACTCAGCTCAAGCTGATAGCCTAGACACAAGCCATGGAGAGGAGAGTGAAGATGCTGCCGACGTAGCCGTTCACAGCGCCTGTAATGGTGTTAGAGAATTTATATACCACGAAAGAAGGAAGAACTTACCAGCAACAGTACCGGTGGTCTCCAAAGCGGTCTTGCAAACCTCGCCATCAGTGGTCTCAGATGCAAGGTCAAGCGCAAGCGCAGGAGGAGCAGCATTGGACACATCAGGAGATTGGAAGTTGATGCCCCAGAACTTGGGAACTTCGCAAACGGTGTGCTTGCTCTTGTTCTGCGGGCAGTATGCCATCGCTGTTGTGCCGAAGCACCTGTTGGTGTAGGTGACCTCCTTGCACTTTGCAACAGCCTTGATAGCCCTGCCGAGCGTGTCGATGAGGCCGTTACGGATCCCTGTTTGACCGCTGTCAGCAACGTGTTTGTAGTGACCTCTCGAGTTCATGGAGACCTACAGGTAGGGTAGGTGCCGTCTGGTCCCAGTGTAACCTTCAATTCCGAGTTGGACTCGCTCCTCCAGAGTATGGATTTCAAGGAAAGATCGTTGGTCTCGCACTGGCCAGAGGTGTGGCAGACTTCGCCAAGTTTGGCAATAATGTCATCGAGCTTCAGATCACCAATCGTGATGGACTCGCTTGAGACTGCGAGCCATGTTAAGATCCATCATCGCTTGTAGTTTGAGTGAGAAACTTACAAGTGAGCTTGACATTGCCCTTGTCGTCCCAAACCTTCTCCGCACGCTTGGTGAGCTTGTCAACCGTGATCGGGGAGGTTCCTGGAATGGCGCTGGCTGCGGCAGATGCCAAAAGGGTGGTGGCGACAATGGCAGTGTAATGCATTTTGATGATTTTAGATGATGAGAAAGAAGTCAAGGTGGATTTGAGAAGTGCTGCTTGAAAGTGAGGAGAGTGTAGTAGTGAAGTTGCTGTGTTGAGCTGTGGTGTTGTTCTTGGGCAGAAGACAATCTCTTCTTATAGAGTAACGACGGCCCGAAGCCATCGCACTTCTTCATCTTGTTGTCGTGCTCTGGCTTCAGGCGACCAGACCCAGGTACAAGGCACCCTACAGACCCAGCCCCCAACCCCAACATGCAATTGACATCACTTCAACACGGCCCATAGGCCTAGGGATACTGGAGTACTACACATCTTGGCTGTATGCCTGAGGATACTTAGCGTTACAAAGTGTAGCTTAGCACGGTGCTTGCTTTTCTTCTAAAGGAAAAGAGGTGCTATCATTAGTCGCAGCTCAGCCTCAGACTGGCGTTAAACTCTTCGGCTGCCGACCTGCAGCATCCGTGCTCAGTGGCGTTCTGTACAAGTGCACAATTCAGCAACACTTGTAGAACAGCCTGTGTGATGCAGAAATAGACTCAGAAGACGGCGATGTCGAGATGGTCGATGTCATGAGTGTGGAGTCTCGAGGCTGAGTGCACGAATTGACATCAGGCCGCCGTTGTATGATGCGGAGACTCGGGTCAGTTCCACTCATCCCACGACTACCTTTTGACGTCGTTCTGTGGGCGATCTTGGGGTTCGATCTAAACCATGCCGCCTCCAGAATCAAATGAGTTAAGGATCAACAGTCTACTTGCTGTAGAGATGAGCCGCAAGCACGCCTCGATCGTGTTTCGAATCGGCGCGAATCGGGCACTCCGGGAGACCTTGGGCTTGGCCCGTCACCGACAATGAAACAGGCTGAGCACTTTTGACCAGTTGTAATTTGACGACCGCTATGATTTTCCGTGAATCTACATCGCAGGTATTAACCAAACCCATTGACCTAGGAGCGCGTCACAGCTCAAGCACAGTTGCTTTATGGGCAACACAAAAAGAGTATTCTTGAACATGTCACGAATGGGTGGAAGTAATTTCGATGGTTAGTTCAGCGATGCAGGAAATTGTTGGACGGCCCAAGTGTGGAGTTTCCTCCAGCCTCGCCGAGCAGGTGTGCTGCACAGCCCCGCGAAAAGGTCCGGAGTTCCCCTGTTTCAGCCAAAATCATGGGATTGGCTCCGCACCAACAAGCAAGCGGGAAATCGAGGCTGTGCGCCTAATGTGCCCAAGAATAGGCCACCACGTATACACAAAGTTTGAGGTGTTGCGTCCAGGAAAATCATGTACTGTCGCAATCTTGGCAGCATCATCACGGTTCGAGGCTGAATGATCAAACCCGACACGAGAGCTGGCGCCTCGGACCGACTGCGAGCTTCAGGAGATCCTGCACGATGGAAAGTGCCACAAGCGTTGGTTGAGCGAGATAATTACCGCTGCTGACACCGCAACACTCGTGCACTCTCACAAACGATGCAATCCAACTGGTAATCTGTTCAAATTGGGCACAAGGGGTCAACATTACCAACACTAGAAAGGCATACCACCGCCGAAACCCATTCCTGTGTATGCTTCATCCCCCCATATGTTCATGTCCATGTCAAAGAAACTATCAAAATCGAAATCCATATCTTTCATAAACGCGAACGGATCGCCATTCTCTCCACCAAGGTGCATATCCGCCGAGCCAATACCTATGCCCGACAAACATTGATCACTAGAAGGTGTCGCCATAGCTGTGGTGCTTGCTGTTGATCCGATTGAGCCGACTCCACCGGCTTGCATATGCTTCGTCGAGGCTTGCGGCTTAATCTTCCGCATATACCAGGTTTTGGTGAGGTCGTTGATGAAGCGCATAGCGAACCAAAAGTCAAAGGTCGATCGCTTGACCTTGTCGTATGTCGAAAGCTGCTGCATGCGGTAGCAAAGGGCTTCTAGACAGAGATCAAGTCGGACTCTTTCTTGTGCGGCCTTGGAGTCCCACCCTATCGCGGTGTGAGCTTCGCTCGGAATGCAAAGTCGAGCAACTGTCATTATGACTGTTGGCAGACGCATCCACTCCGAGAACGAGATCAGATAATACTCTTCCATAGGGTAGGACAGTAGAGCATCGAGGAATCGCTTGCCTGCTTCGAGTGCTTCGAGCAGCGCATTCAGCTGGGTAGAGTCAACTCCAGCACTTGGTCCACCAGATTTTGAGTGGCGCAAGGCTACATTGTGTAGCAACATATCGGTGAAGGACGAGGATAGTGTCAGTACTGGCGATGTGTCAGCAAATGTACACCAAAGTCACTGGTGCACACCTACGGCGCTGCTCGTCAGCATCTTGGCTATCCCTCTTCCATGCCTCCAATTGGCCCTCCAGGAAGCGTACATGCATAAGCGTTCGCGCATCTGATAACGGCAGATCCACAGCACTAGTGCTATACAATGTATCCTGGACTTGATCGTCAAGCTGCCGTAGACTGATTAGGTGACTGATTGTCTCATCCGAATCATATTCTCGCTCTGACTTGAGATTTTGTGCCCATTCGTTCATGTAGGATGTATGCTTTAGTAAGTTGGGCTTTTGTAGACCTGCACTGATCCTGCGACATCTATGAGCAAACTTTGATTGGTGATAAAGTAACCTTACATTGATGAGAGATAGTAGCAGCCAAGAAATGCGCGTTCCCGTTCTCTGCGCTCCTGCGGAGTGATAGGAGTAGGCTTTGGACGATGTGGGAAGTTGAGTGGCTGATAGTCACGGTGTAGACCGATGTCTAGGGCCAGGCCAATGACAAGATGATGGAGAAAGAAAATCTGCTGCGTTTTGTGACTGAACACGAAATGATACCTGTACATGTCAGCCTTCGGTACTGGTAGTGTGAATAGATATGACTCGTACCATGAAAGATACACAAGGACACTCTGAACCAGACCCAGTGTTCTCCTTGGCTGGATTATCGTGCGTTGAGCGAGCTCTTTTCGGAAGACGGTATCAAGTTGCATCTGCCGTCCATGCTCTTTAGCAGAAGCTGCAATTAGTATGACTAGCAAGAGCATCGGCTTTTCATTATGCAAAGCTTGAGCTGTTGTTTCCGACGGGACAATTACGAAGGGAAATGAAGCGGACATTTGACGATAGGTTTCTAGCAGCGTATCTGCCTCGCCACTAGCAAGGAGCTGTTGGACCACATCATCTACGATTGGCGCTTCGCGTCGTTTCGAGGGCAGAAAGAGGCCCTCAGGTGCTTGACTTACTTCTTCGGCATCGCCGAAAGTGTGGATAGTACGAATCCGATCGACGTATTGACGGTCATCTTCGTCGTCATCCCGAAGTGGTACCATTGTTGCTGGATCTGGAGTAACTTGGGCAGGGCTATCCTCGGCCTCGGGATTGCTGGGCTCGAAGGAGTTCGGGACAGGGATCCAGCTACCTGGAGCATGAGCACCTTCTTTTCTCCAAGCCTCAGGCCATGAAGCCATACCACCAGAACCTCGTGATCTGCCTTCTGGTGGAGCTGTGTGAGAGGATTCTGCTGGCCCGGAAACGGGCCGTGGATCAGGCGGGTTAACCAATTTGGCAACCAGACCATCAATCTTTTGCTCGACTTGGGAGATGCGCCTGCAGACTAGATTTCAGCCAAGTGACACGTGACACTCTGTTGCTATCTACTCACGATGGGGCTCGAAGTTTTCTGGCTCGGCGTGGCGCCTCAGCCCAGATACATTCCTTCCCGCTACCCGAACATCTGAGAGGACATCAGCTTTGACAATCGCTGAAATTTGAAACTCAACATGAATTGCGGTGCCTTGCGCTTGTGCTTACCTTTGACAAATGCCGGGCTGTGGCCCCTGCAGACATCGCGTCTTCAGACTCCGACATCTTTGACAAGCTTGCGATGTTCTGGTTATACCTAGCCTGGATGCTGATTGTGCTTCGGTGTCATCCATCTGCGGTGCTGGCGTCACGGAGAGAGGAGAGAAGGACGACACGGAACGGAGGACAACATTATTTCCGTGTTGTGCGCTAACACCGATAAAGTTACGTCCTCGACGCGTCCGCTCAGGCAATCCTTTGTGCATGGACATAGCACCTTTGGATGCATACATAGGTATGTTGCATTTATTTCGAACAGATCACAACAGCAATACATTTATTTTCATTATAAGATGTTCACCTTCGCAATCCTTAAGCCACCCGAGTGTGGCATATATGACCTTTAATCGTAACTCAGCTTCTTCGACAATTGCCATCCATAGAAAAGCGTCGCGCCGATTGTGAGAAGGTTGAGATGGATGCTCATAGCATGCGCGCGTGAGAACGCACGATTGAGCTTCTTGGTCTCCTCGCTCACTTCATCGGGTGCAAGGTTCATGCTCGCATCTTTAGTCGCTACTATCATCAACCCCAAGATCACAATCTCATTGTCATGTATACATACCTTGGTGAACACGTTGTAACATCAAATTTTGTGTTCTGGGACCAAATATTGCAAAGTTCAGGCCCGCAGTCAGGCCAGCAATGACAAAGCTGATCCAGTCAGGATTGTGTTGCCAAAGCGAGAGGAGCCCGCGAGGCGGGGCTGTCACAGCGACAACGAGCAACAACAGAGACTGAATGCGGAAATATATTGGAAATGCACGCTTTTGAAGCGAAGTGAATGCTGATCGAGGAAGAGCTTGGTAGGCGATCTTGACCATTATGAAAGACTGGTAGAGTTCTGTGCCGAGAAGGGTCGAATATGCTAGGAGATGAAAGGGGGGCAACATGTGAGCCACAATGGACGACATCTTCGGGATGATACGTTATCGTTGGGACTCCAGGACTGCCAGCGACTCGACCTTTATATCGTCTGTCGTTGCAGCCTACTAGACGAGCCCGGAACGGATGCGATCGAACGGCCCGTATCCGCCTTTGTCGCTCAATACAAGCCTGTCAAGCTGCGAAAAGACGATGATGCATAAAGTTTGAACTCTGAGTTGAAACACCGTCCGTTCATCTGGACTCAAGGACCATGATTTCCTCGTGCAACTATTGGACTGGGCCATGACTAGGGAGGTTTTCTACGGTCCCGCCATTATGAAAGACTAATGCAGCACCTCCCAAAATCCTTATTCCCGGATGATCATTCAAGTTTCCGTGTATCTCAGGGAAGTATGACTTACCATCTCTTGATCGGTAACGCCAATTTGCTTGGCGGCTACACTCCAAGTCGGACGAGACCTAGCACCATGCAACATACCATAATGTATCTTTACCCGCGCGATGACATGAACGACAAGGATGAGTTACTTCAATTCATTATGCTCGAACTTCAAGGAAAGCGTGCCTGTTTCACGACAACATTATGCTACTTAGTCTTGTTGCTTTAGCCACCGTAGCTACAATTGTGGCGGAGCGTTTCCCTCCTCCAGACGGACCCTACAATGCCGGCATCACCCGGACAGTCTTCAATCGCATTAGTCAAAATGATCCAGTAGCTCCTTACAATATCTCCTCATATCTTCTAGCCACCATCTACTACCCCACTCTCTCCAACCCAAACCCTCAAACCACAGCCCCCTACCTCGATCCCATCAACGCCAGAATCTGGAAATCATCACGCAACCTCCCAAATAGCTCCCTCACAAACCTCCAAACATGGAACCAACTCCACGCGCCTTTCATCCCAAACGTACCCAACACAACGCTCCCACCAACGATCATCTTCTCACCGGGCGGCGGCGCCAACGCCGCCTTCTACAACTCCCTCCTTTCCACCCTCGCATCGGCTGGCTACACCATCGTCGCCCTCGACCACCCCGGCGAAGCACCCTATATCCAATTTCCCTCCGCCTCTGGCCTCGGCGGTGTATACGGCGTGACAACGCCATGGAATCGCACCTTCGCCACCACACTCTACCACATGCGGATCGACGACGCACTCGCCACCATCCACTTCCTGTACCCATATCACGTCAATTCCATCAAAGCACCGTGTAATACAACCCATTTCCTAATCCTAGGCCATTCCCTAGGCGGCGCCGCAGCCGCGGGCACCATGTCCCGCGCGCCATCCATCCTCGGCGGCCTAAATCTCGACGGGGGATTCTGGGACGAGAACCCTGACACTAAACGTCCTTTCCTCGTCATATCAGGCGAAGAACATACCGCAGCGTATGACCCGAGTCTTGGTCTGTTTTCTGATGCGCAGACGGGGTGGTGGCGGTGGATTGAGATCAAGGGCACTGATCATCTGGATTCTGGGGATTTTGGGCTGTGGGTGGATTTCTTGGGGGCTAGGATTAATGAGACGATGGCTACGTTGGGGGAGATTTGGAAGCCGCGGTGCGCGAGGATCGTGAGCGAGTATGTGTTGAGGATGTTTGAATTTGTGGTGGGGATGAGGGAGTGGCAGGGGGCGGATGAGAGATTTCCAGAAGTGAGAAATGTTAATTGGAGTTTGGGGCCGAAGGAATTGTGAGCGAGGTCACGTTGATTGGAATTAGGTATCGAACGACTACATGATAGAGAAATTGTTCGCCCAACCAAGTGGGCCAAACCCTTCAAAGCCCGTGGATTGTGCATTCTCGTCTCCCGTTGCAGACCACTGGAAGAAATTCTGGAGATCATCAAGATTGAATACAGGTTGGTCCGAACTACCTGGCGTCGACGCATAGAGAGAGCTATTAATGTCAGGTAACCGAGTCGAGAGTCCAGGAAATGCAGCTAGACTAGGCGAGAGGTTCTGTGGTGTCGTCCCAGTGAACTCGAACCCGTTTGTCACAAGCTGCGAAGGCGTGTGCGGCTCGGCAGGTATGCTGTCTCCTTGCGGCGAAGCCGCGGACAGACCAGGACTGTGCGGTCGAAGTACGACCGTGCCAGAGCCAGGTGCTCCCATAACGCGACGTGCTTCGTTTTCTGATGGATCCTGAGGGGCGATGTATGTTGTAGAATGTCCACGTGCGATACTGGTGCGCACTTGCTCCAGCCAACGTTCGGTGGTGACGCAGAGAGTTTCCGCAAGTGGATACATGACTGTCATCTCTTTCAAAGCTCGATTGTTCTGGTGCACCAGGTCCATGGTGCGGTTGATGATTGTGCCAGCGTCCGGTTTAGACAGATCAAGGATGCGCGCAATGTAGTAAAGCATGATACGGCTGCTGTTGTAGACAAAAGACGGCAAAATCGAGTCGGCAAAATGCTTGACGCCATGCTGTAGTATGGTCGAGACAAGTACTGAAAGCTGTTGCGCATGGTCGAAGCATACTGATTGTAGGTGTGCCACAAAGTCATGCTGTTGTGGTGGGAATGGAAAAGGATCTTGGTTCTTGTAGAGGTCTGGGAGGGCGATGCGATGCACATCACACATCACATGATGATACATGCAATGAACCAGAAGAAACGAGCCCAGCTGATGAGACTCGCGGCGGATGTAGATGTTATCTGGTGAGAAGTCAAGCCAGGATGGCAAGCTCTGTCGCCATGATTGAATGTCGCTGATCAAATAAGCAAAGCCAGATGCAGACATCCACGGTGGCTGCTCTTCGTCCAGATGCTTCACAAATCTGATCTCCGATTAGTTTATGACAGAATGAGGTGATGGGTACATACCGAAGCACTCGACGCCATATACTGACGATCCGTACATAGTAGGCCGCCATACCGAGATTTTCTTTGGGCTTCTCTGGGATGTCTTCTTCGGGTATGAAGTCGATGATGTCGCCTTCTTGGAGGCGCTCGGTGACGACAGGGATCTGGAGCAAGAATTGCCGCTCATTACACGGCAGCTGTATCTTCAGGTCCTTTTCGTTGAGTATGGTGAGATGATCAACTCCACTTCCGGCCCACACATCGATCATATAACAGGCCCACATGAGCCTTCGCCGAGATTCTCTGACGGATGCTTCATTCGGACTACCACCCTCTTCTTTGCATAATATGTCAGCGGACACTTCGTTGTTGAGCTGAAGTGCATGCGCCATTCGTATAACCAATCCGGTGAGCAGAAACGAGCCTGCGTAATTCCCGGTCCTCGCCTCTTGGTCATGTAGCAGCACCAAGACCTTCAGCTTGGTGATCGAGATACTGCTATAGTCGGCGAAAAACATCTCTTCCGCGGTCTTCGCCCACTGCACGCCAGCAGACTGTATCAAGTCTTTAGACAGAGGCTCAAATGACTCGCTCCATTCGAGGGCGTAGAATTTGGCGCCAAGTGCGCACATGATGTGCAACAGTGCTTGATCTGATGGGTCAGTGAGCTGCCCTTCGTCGAGCATCCGGATGAAAGATGGTTTGTGCTCGAATGCAAAGACTCGTATTGGATGCACATTATTAAAGTATGCATCTACCAGGGCGTGTAGTCGCGCTCGAGGTGGGAGCTGCGCCGCGAAAAGCCAGGTCAACGCAGGTGGACAGTCTGCCACAGGTGGAATGCCGGGCATGTTTGTGAAGACATCTCGAGGCGTATGAGGTGCTTGTGGTGTAATCACTGCTGCCCCTTCAGGAGTGTTCCCATTAGATGTCGCGATACTCTGGACCCAAGCTGGCTCATTCGCCTCGGCATCGTAGACACACGAAGTCCGCCGCTGGGAGCAACGAGTACATTTTGGGCGTTCGCCAGAGCACTTGACTTTGTGCTCTCGACACGGGACACATGATCTGAAGGTTCGTTTTCGCTTGATGCCGATGACGGGCTCTATAGCTGCGCCAGGCCTCTTTACGGCGGATGCGATGAGGCCATTTTGAACGCAGTCTAATTGTAGTCTTTCGCAGTTGAGACAGCCATTTGGGCGCTCATCACATTTGACCTAGAGAGTCGTTAGCCTTCAGCCTTGTTGAGCATCACGTGATTTGTCCGGATATCTTCAACGCCAGCATGAAAATGCGACCATGACCCCATGCATGGCCTGGCCAAATTCAAAAAGACATCCGGGCTAATGCGATACTAATGAAAAGTAGATTGAGCAACTCACCTTTCTCGCCCGACAAGTCGCGCAGGCTGTGGTACAAAGTCAGCCCTGATCGCCATGACGCGACGCTTATTTCAAAATACCATTAACAGGACGCCTGCGCTGTTTCTTGGGAGCCGGTTCGCCTCCCGCGCCATCTGGGGACGCAGCCATAACGGTCTCGAAGTCTCCACTGCGCACGATAGGACCCTGATAAGGCAGACTACGCTGGTCTGGTACTTTGTTCGGATTGTCGCGACTGTGAGTTCGGAGCGTCGGTGGCGGGATAGCAGGCGCAGAAGGTTAGGGCGGGGTCGCGCTTGTTCTTAAGGCTCGGCAATGCATTATGTCGCCATCTCAGCCCGGAATCACCACTTTCTTATGGCAGGTCACGTCAACGGGATGGAGGCTGGGGAAATTGGGGGCGCAAGCCGATGGGGAAGCGGGATTTGCCCGGGTGGGTGATGGATTTGGTAAATGCGAGGGTGAAATGGCGACGGGCATTAATTCCCAACTCAAGTGACATTGTCAAAATTCGACGGAATATATCGCAGGATATTCTTCAGTCTATTTCAGGTTAGGACCAGATTGGATGTTGCTAGCGGAAGCAAGTTGATGACCGGCATCGACATCGTTGGTAGCTTGTAAGTAAGTTGAACTCGTTGTGAGAAGCAAGCGAGTTTGTCGCAATTGCAACGAAATCATGTGATCAAACAAGTGCTTCAAGGCTGACATTGGCGCACTATGAATCACTGCATTGTTCCAAGTTTCTTTCGTCATATCATTTCATTATCTCTGGTATATCGCAACACTCTTCTAGAAAGCGTCCGATCTTTGTCGATTATCAGTCCTCCATCACCTTATCTCTACCGCCAGGCCCTCCTAAAAGGAACAGTTTCCACCTGGACAAACGTCGTCGCACGAGTTCCCACACTCGTCACACTTGGTGCCGCACTGTCCACAAGTCTTGTCATCGTAGATCAGGCATCGGGAATCGCGAGAGTAGGGCGCGTTGAAGTTGCCGCGAATCCACTCCTGAAGGATGTCGCCGGCCTTGTCAACCATGTTGAGGGATCGGCAGCACCTAAACTTGTCTGTGTATGGCCGTGTTAGCATGCGTACTGGAAACCAAGCAGGAATCAGGGCGTGAATATTGACGTACCGTACACATCAGGTCCGGGGCTGAAGAACTTCATGCGGATGAAGTTCTTGTGCCCATCGACACTTGGGTAGTTGATGAAGACGAAATCGCCGACATTGCACTGAACGTTGTGGCCTGGGACGACGTAGCAGTTCTCGGCGGTGCTGGTCAGCTCCTGCATGGTGAGAGCCATCTGCGAGATCATCTCCTTGCGAATCTCCTCGCTGGACCACTGAGCAGCGGTGTTCATCTGGAAGTAGGCTGCAGGCAGTATTAGCAATGACACCTCGAGTTTTGTGACCAGTCCAACTTACTGTTCTTAATGTTGGGGAAGTTGGAGATGCCATGGGTGTTGACCGTCTGCCAGTAGCCGAGCTCGTCACACCAGCCCTTGTTCTGAGGACCGCAGTACTGCTGCATATACTCCTTGGTGGCCTTGTACAAGCCCTCGCCGGGAATATCGCCGACGTTGACAGCTCGACGGCCAACCCTGAGGTGAATTAGTACAGGTTCTCGACAAAGGACGGTGAGTCGTGTTAGGCTTACCAAGTCTCAGTGAGCGCCTTGCCGTTGTGTTGCCAGATGATGTAGTCGAGTGCGCCTGAAGATGTTAGCGCTTCGAATTAGATTCGCAAATAGGAAGAAGGACGTACTCGGGCTAGAGGCATTGCGGCTGTCGAGGACACCGGGGAATGGGGTACCGGCCGCAAAGCCTGCCAAGCCTAGAGCCAGGCAGAGGAGGTAGTTGATGAAAGCCAGCATCTTCAATGCAGGTAGAGGGCTCGACTGGTTTCTTGGTTCGCAGTCGAGTGGAGAGCGCGGTAGATGGAGTGGAGGAAGAGTGGTAGGACTGAGGGGGAACATACCTTACATACTGCCCCGGACCCCAACGTTTGAAGGCCGTATCCCTTGAGCGACAAACAGTGATTGACGCAAGAGCGGTCAAGGAAAGCTTTGACATACCTTTCCCTAGAGCAATAGCAAATGAGGCTGGGATATCGTTGATTCCCTACAGTACTTCGTGCACTATGCAATACGAGCGGTCAAGGTGCGCTTCTACATATCTTTGAAGACGGAAGAGAAATGTCAAACGAATGGTGGCAAGTTTGGACATCTTCTACTTCCTAAGGAGGATACGAGGATCGCGCGATCGATACAATCATATTGTGACGCTGTAGTCTAAACACCGAATCGACGTCTACTATTTCAAGGCAGTCAATCTCGACAAAGCAGTAAATATCGCCTCGAGATGGCATACCTCCCGGTTGACAGTGACTCGAAGTCCACCGCGACCCTCCTTGGAGGATATTCACGGACACTTGTGACCAGGACATGCATCCAGACATTTGATACCGCACGCATCGCAATTCGCGCCACACTCGCCACACGTAGTCTGATAAGCGATCAGACACTTCGCGTCGCGCGAGTAATCCCGCTTGAAACCAAGCAATTAGATATCATCCTTCTCCGCATCCGTGACCCCGTAGACCTTGTTCAGCGAGCGGCAGCAGCGGAAGCCACTCCATACATTGTCCTGCCCCACTCCAAAGCTCATGCGGATGTAGTTGCGCTTGCCTTCGAGGTCTGGGTAGTTGATGTGGATGAAATTGCCGATGTTGCACATGTTGTTGTGGCCGGGGACATTGTAGCAGTTCTCAGCTGTGCTGGTGAGGGACTCTATGGGGAGGAGTCAGTGATGGCGTTGCGTGACGCTGAGAAAATGACATACGCATGGTGCGAGCCATTTGCTCTATAAGGTGTTGGCGTATGGTCTCCGTTTTTCACTGTGCAGACACTTTCATAAAGAACGTGGCTGTTGGTCGGATCAGTTTCCTATAGCTCATCGCCCGGCGTGCGTTAACGTAGACTCACCGGATTTAATGTCAGGGAACTTGGATTTGACAATCTCGTGGGTCATGATTAGATAGCCGAAGGAAGTGCACTCGTGCGACTCGTTGTCTTTACATTGGCTGTCCATGTATTTTCTTGCTGCCTTGTATAGCTCTTCGCCAGTGACGTCGCCGACGTTGACTGCCGCACGACCCACCCAAGTCTCGACTAGGGCCTTGCCGTTATGTTGCCAGATGACCGAGTCCCAATTCTCCCCGCCTTTGAAAGGTCAGTTCAGAGAGATTTGCAACAATGTTTCGGCGACTCACGGGTCTCGACCAAAGCGGTATCATTGTCGATGTTGATTGCGTCCAGGACAGGGCTACAAGCCACGATAGCCGCGAGGCCGAAAGTGACGAGGATGAACTTGATTAGTTTGATCATGATCGCCAAATGAGTTTCGACCGTGAGGTATCAATGTGAGGAGCAGCCTGGATGGGTAAGTGAAGGTGGGGAGGTAAAAAGACGATTGGGTCGTGCAGACCACGGGCCTCAACTAAGATTCGTGGCAGCGTTTGCAAGTAGGTCAATGCCGCAAAGTGAGCAAGTAAACTATCGCACATGACCCACAAGTGAGTCTCGTGTCCTGCCTTCTCCTCTTCACGATGACAAACGAAGTACTTGCAAGATTGATGTTGAGCATCATTGTCATATGGGATATTATGGCACGGGAGGAGTATACTTCATGACCTTTTTATCATGACACAACACCTACAACGACCCCATGGCGGTCGTATTTGCTAAGATTTCTGATCACTACGCTTGTCCTGCTCCTTTTCCCCACCAAACAGAACAGGACTCTCACATTCCTTCTACCAGCACTTATGCTTGGCACATACATCCTCACACTCCGGTCCACAGGCATCGCACTTCTTTCCGCATTGTCCGCAAGTTATCTGAAAGGAAATCAAACACTTTGCATCCCTCGTATACGGCTTGCCCCACAGTTTCTGGAGATCCAGGCGATGGCGGTCCGTGATTTGGTCGATCTTCTTCAGGGAGCGGCAGCACTTGAATTCCTTGTACACGTCCTCTTTCTTCTCCACTTTAAAGCTGACTCGGATGTGGTTTTTGCTGTTTCTGAGTTCAGGCAAGTTAATGTAAATGAAGTCGCCAATGTTGCACTTCTTCTTGGATCCGGGTCGGTCGTAGCAGTTTTCCGAGGTGCTAGTTAGAGAAACTGGATCGTGGCATGTCAGTTGCGAAGCTTGGAATGACGTGGAGCGCGAATATGAGCAACGTACCCAACATTTGAAGCACAAGTTCGAAAAGCATATTGCGGACACCAGGATTATCGAACTTAGCAGCCACCTTCATGTAAAAGATCGTGCCTGCCAGAACGTGAGCACGGTCCCGCGATAAGAATAGGAAGGAATGTTAATTTACCAGTTTCGGGAAGATCTGTGGTGCTGGACGTGCTGACACGAGCCCAGCCGGCCATGTAGCATTCGTGAGTATAGCCCTCGAAAGACTTGTAGGGGCAGTACAGCTCTAGCAGTGGTTTTACCATGTCGTACAATTGAGAACCAGTGCTGTGACCGAAACTCACGGCGGCACGACCAATCCATGTCTCATGAGCGCCTTTTTATTGTGTTGCCATATTACCTGGTCCCATTTCTCTTCCTCTGTGCGTGTATGTAAGCTCCTGTCCCACGCTCGTGACCCATTAACTTACTAGACTTAAACGTGATCAAATCGCTGTTGGTGGTCGCAAGCTGTGGCGCAACGCTGGGCGCAATGATGGCGTCCGTACCGGTATCGTTGCTGGCTGGTAGGTCTCGAGTCACAAGGCCGTTGCTTTTGTTCCTTGGACAGACATCCGTGCATGCCGAGCCGCACGCATCGCATTTGGAGCCGCACTCGGTGCACGTGGTCTCTATAAGTAGAAAATGAGTCAGCGTTTTTGCTCAATGTGGGGGCAGGATGCAACAACAATCGAACATACTGTGAACGGTCAGCGATACGTAGCTTGAATCAGGGTATGGTACGCGCGCATTGCCCCTTATGCAGCATCTTTATGACTACAACTTGGTTGACAACAACTAGTTAAATCTCCTATAGCCATCCAGATCCGCTTTGAGAGACAGTACGTACACGGTACTGGGGCTTGCTTACCCGTAAGATATGAGACACTTTGCATCTCTCGTCATATCGACGCCGTGGTATAGCTGCGAGATCGGAGTCGACTTCATGTCGACAACAGTGTCAATCTGACCGAGGGTCTTGCAACACTTGAATTCGCCGTGCACATCTTCCGCAGGCCCATACAAGTAGATGCGGATGAAGTTCTTACGATGATCGCCGATGAATTCAGTTGCCATGTTGATGAAAAGGAAGTTCCCCATGTTGCAATGGACTCCGCGGCCGGGCGTCGAAAGGACTTCGTAGCAGTTATCTCCAGTTGTCAAGTGTTCTAGAATAGACTCGTTAGTCAGGAGCTCAATCATGTAGACATAAGCCGAGAAGAGGCAATGCTAGAATATGCCATAAACTTACGTGAAGTCATGGCGGCGAGCTCGATAAGCATTCCGCGAAATTCGGTGTTGCACCATTCGCCGTATACGCGCATTTTCACGTTGGTATCTGCTGAGTATTGAGCATGATGACTGCAACAATGTTCTCGAAAACCGACCTTCCGCAACATGAGGGAATGTTGTGACTCGACTAGTTTTGATGGTACTGCCCTTGCCATTCGTACATCGTTTCTTCGAGTTCTCGGGGCACTTTTCCTGGATTATCGATTTCGCAACCTTGAACAATTCGTCGCCAACCACCCAGCCCATGTTGATAGCGGAACGTCCCACCCAAGTCTCCACTATCGCTTTGTCGTTATTTTGAAATATCACCTCGTCGAACCTCCCCCCGTCTGCATTGGTCCCACAAAAAGCAAGCGCCAGCAACAGGAGCCAGTGGAGTAGATGATTCATCGTGACTGACAGTGTCTGCGCCGCCAGAGATGTCGAGGAAGATCGAGTATGAGGTACAAGTGAGTGTAATAACTGAAATAGATAAAATTAATGAACTAACTAGATATAACCATGTTGTTCATTTTTATGTTTACCTTTGCAATGAAGTCTATAAGATCTAAGGTAATCGAACTCTCTTCTCAGAACCCCGAAATCCAATCCTTATCCCAACATCAGCTAACCCTGCGCACACCACACGCAACTTCCCCACGACGCCGAGCATTTCATCCGGACACTCAACTTCTTAACAAGCACGGAAGGACGGGAAGAGAAGGGACATATATGCGCTTGTACCCAACCCTTCCTCAAACCCATCTAACATCCCCACAGCTCTCAACGTTCGTGCAAAGTCCCCATCGATTCCGAGAGCAGACCTATAAATCGAGATGTGTAAAGGGTGGATTGAGACTCTGTTGCGTGTATGGACTTGCTGAGTCAAGTGGCGCGTATGAGATCGTTCTAGAGCTATGGGATGATGTAGATTACTGAGAGCGTGGGGAGGCAGGTGCATCATGCACTTGTGATTCCAGTGTGGAGCCAGGTGAAGCCAGGAGGGTGTTAAATTTCGGGACGGAAGTACTGGTGCCCTACCAATCGCTCATGCCTCAGAGCCAGGAAAGCGCCCCCATCAGCGCCGAAAGTCCCCTCGGTGTTCTGCGTACATCGTGTCACACAAGCTTCAAAGAATTGGATCATACGCTAGCTTTCAAGCACTCCATTTGCATGACATGATGATGCAAGTATATTCAACGTGTTCCGGCCATATACATCGCACTCACTCACTCTTCCTGCTATCTACACCATCAAACCTACCAACCACCTCTCATCCCCATGCTCCATTCTCTAGCTTTCGAGTCGACTCTCTAATGTCCCCTATGCACGCAATCCCATTCATACTATTGTGGCAAAACGTTAGCATGTAATCTCATCGTTACAAGTCCATGTTTCCCACTTCCGCACGCACAGCCCAAACTCCGTATCTCTCGCCATTATCCCTCCTCCAACGATTGATTCCCCTCGTCCATGCAAGAAAAGAGATCAAAAGATTCATGAAATGGCATAACTTACAACTTTCCCCTCCTCATCCCCCGTATAAACCTGATTCGGCATCGGCAATATACACGTCACACTCGCCTGCGTCCCGCTTCCCATCTGATCCGCATGATTGAGTACATTAACCAGATTGATACTCCACTTGCTCTTCTTGCCCTCTTTCTTCAGCGTTGGTTCCATCGCTACGCCCGAGGGTGGGGGATATACCGACGCCAGCTCCGACGATGACGAAGCTGGGGATGGAGTGAGGTGGAAGATCTTGACGATGCCCCGCCTGTGGCCGGTGAAGATGAGTTCGCGCTCGCACCATTCGTTGCCTACGCCTTCGTAGACGGCGATGGCGGTGATGCCGTCGGTGTCTTCGTCGCTGTCGCAGATGTCTTCGTCGAGGAGGACGGTGCCGTTGAGTGTCGTGACGATCAGCCGAGGACCGCATGCAAGTACAATGTGGCCTGTTACGCTGTTGATGCGCGCTGCTTGGACGGGGATCGGGTTTCGCTTTTGGCGGGGACCGAGATCAAGTTCGCGCACGAATTCGCTGCGATTCAGATCCCACATGAAAATGCGACCGTCAAGCGAGGCGGAGAGGAAGGCGGAGAAGGCGCGACTAGCCGCCAATGTGACCACGGGACTCTTGTGTCCGAAAAGGGTGGTAGCGTTCTGTAGCTCGATGCCTCCACGCTCGCCCTTTGTCACGGTCCAGATGGCAAGCGTGCAGTCCGTGCCGGCGGTAATTAGGGTGCGGCCATCGACAAAGATGGAGGTTGTTAGTTGACCTGAGTGCAAGTGCTCGAAGAGGCCGATGAGTCTCTTTGAGTGGGAGTCGTAGAAGCGCACGCTGCCGTCGGTGAAGCCCCACTCCATGTAGCGGTCGCAGTGAGGGGGTATATTGTGGCGGAACGGGGCGGAGCATAGCAGCTTGTCGCTTTTGGTGATGTAATTGAGCGAGGAGATGCGGTCGTGCGAGTCCAGCAACGTGCCCGGTACGCGATGTAAGCTCTCGATTGCAGTGTCCAGCTTGGCCGGTTTGTTGACGTTTTCTTTCTTGGGGTGTGGTCTCTGGAAGACTTGTGTCGGCGTCTGTCCGAAGTTGTTGATGACACTGATCTTCTGCGCACGTTCTTTCTCGTCAGTGATAGAGTCGAGGTCCATCGCACCTTGGTACGTCATCCAGTGGAAGACGTTGGCTGCCTCGATCGCAGCCTCACCTCGCTGTTTGTGACCGAAGATGAGATCAATCCAGTGGTGCAGGTTTTGGCTGACATAGGGGCTCTCTAGAGCCTCGCGCTGTTTTGCGATGAAGATTGCCGGATCACCCTTCGCCCAAGGTGGTAATTGAACATTATCGATCCTTGAACCGTCCGACCGCAGACCAAAATCGTACCCATTCACATTGGTGAGGAAATCAGGGAGGAAAAAGAACTCGGGCGTCAGCTCTCGCACATCAGCCATATTCTTGGTAGAAACTGAGCTCCATGCGCCCTGAATAGAATAGAACATGCGATCAGCATGGTCCCAGGTGCCTCCTTGGATGAGGAAGAAAGCTGCGCTAAATGGTTGCAGCCGCATCAGGTACGAAGCGACAGTCATGGCAGATGAGTAGTGTGTCCCATAATGAAATGCGCGATCGGTTTCACCCATCTCAGCAAACGAGCTGAATCGTTCTCTGATGGAGCGCTCTTGTCGGGGGTCTTGGATGCCAATGGGCTTCTTAAGATCTCGGAAATTGCTTGGATCGGTCAAGTCAAGCTCCTCGCTCTCGTAGTTCGAGATTACCCAGGGGAAGACAGGGTACTGCGTCAGGTCGTTGAATGTCCTTCCCGCCAAGGTGTTAACGAACATTAGATAATGGAAGTTGGACATGTCGCCTTTGAGCCATTTCTTGGTAGCAGGATGTGACGATGCTGAGCCGAAAGCAGAAGCGAATCGGGATCCCAGAGTCGGTGGTGCCTCTTCCGGATTGTGCAATGAGTCCAAGCGCCACGAAATCTCGGCATTCGAGACCTTGTCTGGATTTACCACGTGCGAAGCACGTTGCAGGACGCGAGAGTGAAGATCGTTCCGGGCTTGCGTCGAAATGGCCGTCAATAAGTAGCTGCGGCCGTCGTCGAAGAAAGCTTCTATAGCGACATCTCGGTGTAGGAACCTACGCTTGGATATGCTGATCACCTCGCTCCACTTCCAGTGTCGGACAGAGTCGTCCTGGTCTCGAGGCGGTGGGCGGCGGTTCGTGACTGCTTCCTTGCCAGCTATTACTTGCACATAAGGATCGCGTTCATCTGGAGGTGCTTGCCATACTCGCACAATCTCCCCGTCGGACCTCTGAAAGAAGTCGTCGAGAATGTACAGGCATTCTTTTCCTAAAATGAGAAGCCCTTCTATGGCTTCCAAACCGACCACCCGCGAGATATTGCACACATATTGCACTTGGTCCCCACGGTTCAGACTTCTCATTACTTTGCGATTCTTGTCCTCGAAACCATCGTCGTCTTCAAACATGGCATCGACCATCTCAAAGTCGTCTTCACTGTCGGTATGCGGGTCATCTTTTGTGTCGGACTTGCCGCTGAGTGCAGATGACGACCTCTCACGCGGGCCCAGTGTAGGTGTGACGCCTACCGCTTCTTTGGCAGATATTGTAGGAACGCCAGTATCGAGTCGGAGCCTTTCCCGAGGGTCAGTATCTTTGCGCTTAGGCTGGTAGGCTTGTTCTCGACTTGTGCTGTCGACGATGATTCGCATGCGCCTCCGATCCCTTCCTTCGGTCTCGTCCAAGCGCCACTTGGGTGCAGGGCTATCTTCGAACAAAGCACAAGGCCCTTTGAGCAGATGGTCGAGCTTGGCCAAGATTGTGCCCATGTAGGTAGCGTTATCCTGTTGGTCTTGTAGGACGCGTTGATGCTTGATTCGCTCTGCGGCGTGGATGTTTGATCGCCAGTGACCTGTTGAATTCTCATGCAGCGTCCAGATGTTATCCGACGAGAGCTCTTCAGCTTGCCACTGCTTTAGCTTCTCTTTGCGCTTAGCAATTCGCCTTTGCGATGTTTCCTCGGTGCGCCGATTTTGATCATTCGCGAAGTCCTCCCATGTCTTTGACATTGATCCATAGAAAAAGCCATCAAGATCCGCCTTGTGCTTTTCGAACCATTGCAAAAACGTTTCGTTGTCGAGCTCGACCAATTTCTGGAAGCCCTCGAACAAATCACCCTTGCTGGGTTGCATGGCATTGCTCAAGATGGTTGTGGTTTCGTGAGGCTTCTGCACCATGAGAAGTCGCCAGAAATTCGCAGCCGCCATTCGTACCTCTTCGTCATCTGATGCCAGCTTTGTATACAGGAGGTAACAAATCATCTTTAAGAAGAAGCTCTCGTTGTTAGCGGAGGACAGAATGATAGGCTGCCAATAGACCATCTTCTCGAGTACCGCGCTACTGTGAGAGGCACCGTCTGGATCATCAGGCTCGGCAAGACGCAACAGAGCCACCTTCAGGAAAAGACTGCGGACCGTTTGAATGGCTTGTGTACATAGCCTGACAGACTTGATCGTTGCTATTTCTGGACGTTCCAAATATTCAAGCAAGAAGCCGTTGAAGTCAAGTAAAGGTTCAGCTCCGTCCAAGAACCAGCCTTCGAAAACAGCCTCTGAGATGTGTCCTACGAATCTCGCAAGATTTGTGAGCACTCTCGGTTCGTGTAGGAGCTTCTGATCGAGCTGAAGAGCATTTTTGACGGCCATCAGTACTTGGCGGAGGATATAGGATTCAAAATATGCCTGATGTTCTTGGAAACCTGGCGGAGTCTTCATGAACAGTCCGAGGCCGGGGAAATCTTTGCGCGTGAAGATTTGATCTTTGAACACATCCAAAACAACTTCGAGCATAGCTTCAACAACTGAGGAGCCCACCTTCAGTGCTGTGGGCGCGGTCGTGCGTGTAGACATGATCGGGTTCAAAGCTGGCTGCTTTGCCGCTCTTCGAGCCTTGTCGGCGGATACGAGGACGAATGACGATGCTCTGCGGAAAGGTACTACGCGCTGTGCAGACCGTGCGGGTGAGACGTCCACATTCGTCGTGCGGACGACAGGGCCTTCTCGACCGTTGGCATTCGAAAGGGGTTGAATGACGACATCTTGACCCTCGAACGTCAAGGCGGATCCTCTAGAGAGCAGTTCTGTCTCTGCGCTTACGCTGTCTGAAGTGACGATCACAGGATACAGCACGAAGAGAATCTCTTGAACATAATTCGAGGTGTTGGCGTAATCGCGGAACGACTCTGATCGGGAGTGCAATTCGGAGAGGAATTGGATAGCCGAATTAAGGACAACCGCAAAGTCGTTCAAACGTTCCGACTGAGGAGCCTTGACATCTATAGATCTTAGCACTAAACTCTCGTTGGAGGCAGGAGAAACTTACCAATTGTGGGCTGCTTGGCATTGAGAGACATTGTTCTCCTACGTCCTCGCGTCACAGGAGCTTCGCCATTTTCTTGTTTCGCGCTCTCGTTTTCGTTGCGTCTAGCTTCGCGGTCCTTCACAATGGCACGCAGACCCGTGTCCAGCATGGCTGATATGACCGGAAAGATTTCAGGGTAACATATCTTGAGCTTCGATTGCGGCGAACGCATAATGAAAATGTCGACCAGATTGAAGACATCGAAATCTCTTTCAAAGTCAATGGTCGCTACATCGCGATCAAACAAGATGGCAAAACAGATGGTCCATATGCTAGGCGTGTTCCACCAGGGCCGAAGTCGGTTCCTCATGAGGATGAAGCCACCAGTCTTGTCGGCGAACTTTTTCACGTATGATGGACCGTTGACCACAAGTACTCGGGCAAGAATCGTAGCACCCAGTACAACGACTCTTTGGTCGGACTCCGCTAAGAGGTAAAGTAGCCATTTGCCGGTCACGTTCTTCGCAAAGCGCACAACCTCTTGTGGATTCTGCGGATCGCCAAGCAGTTCTGATAGAAGCTTCAGGATAGCAATGCCTAAATCAGCGAGAGGAAGACCAGCAGCCTCGATGCCGCTTTGAGCTGGACTGGCTGAGCGAGGGGTAGAACCAGGAGTCAGAGTGGGTGGTGTACCTCGCCTCATGCGCAGCAGACTGGCTTTTGGGCGCAGCGTTTTCTTGGCGTACGAGGCACGATTGTCATGTAGCGCATATGTGACGAAAAGAGATAGCGACCGAGCATTTTCGCCATTGAAGTTGATCTGGAGAAGAGCCTTGAATGCTTCCAAGAAGAGCTTGAAGGTCTCAGGACTGAAATTTTCGCCCTTCAGTGCGTCGGTAAGTCGTTTTACAACCCCTGTATTCCATTAGTTGCGGGACACAATTGGAAGGCGTCTCAACATACGTATTCTCTGGAAGCGCTTTGCATTGTAATGATGATGCTTGCTACCCTTTGCGAAATTTACAAACTGGGTATAGTAGAGCTTTTGTGTTTCCAAAGAGCTTGCTCTCCGCCAAATTTCAAGATCAACGAGAAGTACCCTGTATGCAAGTGGGTTGATGATGAGCGATTCTGTTGGATGCTGCTCGTCGTATCCGACAAACTCTAGGATATCACGGAGCAGTTGCCTGAGGAAAACTTCGCACTCGTCTGAAGTCACATCCAGTGAGTTGGGATTGCGCATGACCAACCCACCTAGGGCGAAGCCGATCTTCTGTCGCAGGACTTCTGCAAGCACGGCAAAGCCATTTCTTTGCTCCATAGCTTCGCAGTTACGCCAATTACCACCCACGGCTTCAAGCAGGATCTTGACAGCTCGCAGCGTGGCGTCTAGTGAACTGGCCGCTTGGACAAGCTTCAGGCCTACCGCAACGCAGCCGCCAATTCTCCAGATCGCATCGTCAAGCGATTGTGGTACCACTACGACAGGATCGCCTGAGAGTCGGCCGAAGCCGCGAGCTTGCGACAATGCATCGTTGACGGACGGCACTGCAGCATTGATGATAAGTGGGGTGCTGTGCATCCTGGTGTACTTGTGCAGCGTCTTGGCTGACTCCCGTGACAAAGATTTGATAAGCTGCGACTCGTCAATGGCATTTCTGTCATCGTCGTCCATTACAGAGCTAGGTGAAAAGCTCAGCAGGATCTTTGACTCTGGCATGAGATGGCTTGCGTTGGAGCGAATGGCTGCGACAATTTCCGATCGTTCTTCCCTACCTGGGTGGAGTATTTCGTTGTAAACATGGAGCTCAGCAGATGTACGGTAAGTCTGAAACGAGCCCAGACGATCTTGAAAGTTGCCGCTATATCGCGGGCCGAGCTTGTTGTAGACAGCAATCAGCTCGTCCGACAAAGCTTCGGAAAAGAGATGAAACGATGCGACAGAAAGTTTCGAGGTCAGTACGTTGCGTCCTAGACGAGGAGCGAGATTGCGCGGTGTGCCTAGGAATGCGAATATATGGTGTTTCGATGTACTTGAAGACATGCTTGCAAAACTTTCCTGGCTGCTGTCCAATACTGGAGGGTGCGAGGGGTAATGAGCTTTCATGGTTTCGGTGAACTCACCATCGATGAACAGTGAGGCTTTTGGAGAGCCCATGCCGATGGCTTTGGCCCGACGATGAACAATGGCAATGTGATACCACCTGCCCTCTTCAAAACGAGGGGCTTTCTTGAACCGCACACTTGGTACGATGCCAGATGCATGGCCCATGTAGGTCTGCAGAATGAAACAGCGAGTGTCTTTCTCGAGATAAGCCATCAAGAAGCAAGTCTGAGTATCGTCGTAGGCGCCAAAGAGCGTGGTGTGACAATTGGTATCAAACTTGTCGACGCGTATCCATGTTGCAAAGGTGTAGCCGCCGCCGGGCGAGACAGGTGGGAAAGGGCGGCCAATGTCTGGAAGCTCGATGGCACTGAATCCATGCAAAGAGAGATCGAACTGTACAAAGGGCGGGCTACGAGACGATTTCATGGCCCGCAAGAGATATTTCGCAGCTTGCACTGACGAGGCGGCCTTGCGGAATAGATAGTAAGCATCTTCCAGCTTGTTTATGCCATATTCGATCAGCGTGTCTGCGAGCTCTTGCAGCAGGTTGGCTTCGGTGGGTCCGCACTTGTTTTCCAAAAGCAAGGGCAGGATGATGCTCAGCACACCCGTAACGTGTAATGCGCCCTTGTTGTACGCCGAGAGAGCGGTGATCTCGAGTATAGCCAACAAGACGGAGATGGAGAGCGGTTTCGACTTGGTGCCGGGCGCATCTCCGCCTGACAGGCCGCGCCAGAAATGCAGGATGGTGGGTATTATATCTGGATTTTGCAGTACTTCGTTGCCGCTGAATATAGTGCGTATCTGCTCGCGCAGGGGGTCGAGGTCGATTTCGGCGTCGCTGTATATAGATCGCGGGCTCGAAACGACGATTTCAGTCTCCTGAGAGTCGTCGGTCGGTGCTGGTGTGTCCGCTGGGGTGGGATCATTCTGTTTCGATTGAACTTGTCCAACCTTCTTGTCGATGTCGCGGAAGATGCGTGTCACGGCCTCTTCCCCCAGCGCAAATGCGAAGAGACAGCCAAAAAGCTGCTCTTGGCCCGCATCGTCCCGCTTGCTCTCCGAGTGTCCGCCAAAGATGCCGGTGCTGCCCAGGGCCTGCTCGAGGGCTCCCCAGCCGCCATCTTCGACCCTCTTCGCAAAGAAGCGGCGGTTGCCGGCATGCTCATTCAAGGCGTCTGACAGCACGTCGAGGGTGGCCTTGATAACTTCAAAAAAGTCGATGCGGTCTGGCGGTGACAGCTCAGCTGGCTTGTAGAAGCCGGACAGAGAGCACAGCGTGAGAAGGAGCACTTCAAACCCCCGCACGTGACGGAAGGCGTCTTTGGTGTGTGTCTGGTCGTTCGAATCTATGAGCAGCTGGCGCATACGGCGCAGCGCATTGCTCTGGCTCTGCAGGACATGGGCCGTCGGCGGGGAGGTGTCGGCGGCTTTGGAGAGTTCGTCGGCAAGGCTACGGAGCTCAGCTATCTGGTTGTTCATAGGCGGCGCCCTCGAGGCCGCCGTGGAGGATCTATGAGGGCGGGTGGTCGCCATGCTCAGGCGAGGCCGCAGCTGCGGGGGTATGTGGGCGGAAGTTGAGACTGGAAGCAGACAATCATGTCTCTGCACAGGAATGCCAAAACATAGAGCGCCCGTCACTGCTGCGTGATCTGACGGCCGACAGTGAATTGGTGTTGTAGACGTGCTGAGGATTACGTCGACGTGCCGCCAATCGTCTCTCGATGCGCAGCACTCGATGATCCAGAGAGCTTGGACCCTGGATGTGACAGCTGCAGCGAACCCTAGGCAACCGCAGCGACCGTGGTTGGGACGCGGCTACATGCAGGAGACAGAGCTTGACGGGATGCACACGACTGCCTATGCCGGACGGTGTATGCAGGCTGCTCTCGGGTGCTCGTGAGGGCTGCCATTATTCATTGCCATATCTCTCACGCGGATACCTGAGGACGACTGCTGACTGCGAGGCGTTCACGAGGCCACGCTACCGCCCGATTGGGGAGGCGCGTTTGCAGCGAGGCAGGTGCGGCGGACACTGGGGAAGGTGCATTGCTGTATATACAGTACATCTACAAATCAACAAGACTGTTCCTCTGTGCTGCAAACATAGCATGCAGTATCAATCTGGATGACTCCTCGTCGTCGCGTCGCAGTGGCGTACCTGCAACAGAGCGCGTGCATCGGTGCCGCTTCGAGGGCTAGCGTGTTCCAGCCTCACTGCGTCGCACAGCCCGCTGCCCCAAGGACCAAGGTCAGGTGCGTCATGTGGGCCAATGCATCATGTCCTCGGCGCTTGATAAGAGCTCCATCGCCATAGCTACCCGCCCCAGCTCCATCACCACTCTCCCCAACCTCTCTCCCCCACAACACATACATCTCTCCACTGCTCTCCGTCCCATCGTCTCTTGTTCATCTCTCCCTCTTTCATCTATAGTCGTCGCTGTGCGAGACACCCGCCACCATGAAGTACTCTGCCCTCTCGTTGCTGCCGGCGCTCGCCGCAGCATCGCCCATGATGCAGGTCGGCACCATCCACAAGGACGCCGCTCCCATTCTGTCATCGACGCAGTCTAAGGAGGTGCCCAACCAGTACATGGTCGTGTTCAAGAAGCACGTCAAGGAGAGCCACGCCAAGGAGCACCACGACTGGGTGCAAAGCATCCACACCAAGAGCAACACCGAGCGCATGGAGCTGCGAAAGCGCTCCCAGTTCCCTGTGACCACCGACATCTTCGACGGTCTCAAGCACACATACAACATCATCGGCGGCATGGTCGGCTACTCTGGCCACTTCGATGACGAGACCATCGAGGCTATCCGAAGGCACCCAGACGTAAGTACTACCCCATCTACGCACTTCACGTGCATTCCCTCTCGAAACCCGGCTGGTTCTGGCACCCGTCACTCAGTTGCTGTGGCTGTGGCTGCTGCGCGATGGCTGTTGCCTGGACTGCATGCGGCATGTGGCACGGGCGCTCCGAGCTTGTTCCGTCCGACCGCGGTCGAGACGCAGCTTGAACAGCTCGAGAACAGCTTGGAACAGCTTCCTGGTCGTTTTGGACGCTGCGATGTTGCCATGTTGCGACTCGCAGCGCCTCTTGCGCCATCAGGAGGCTGGGCCTTATCTCCGCAGGCAGCTCCGGCCACGCAATCAGGCCCCACGTGACGCTATCCAGGTACTCAGGTACCCGCAAGTGCAGCTTGGCTAACGCATCATGATAGGTCGACTACATCGAGCGCGACTCCGAGGTCCACACCATGGGCGGCGACGAGCACGAGATCGAGAAGAACGCCCCATGGGGTCTTGCCCGCATCTCGCACCGCGAGTCGCTCAGCTTCGGCAGCTGGAACAAGTACCTCTACGCCGCCGACGGTGGTGAGGGCGTTGATGTTTACGTCATCGACACTGGCACCAACTACAAGCACGTCGACTTTGAGGGTCGCGCGCACTGGGGCAAGACCATCCCCAACGGCGATGCCGACGAGGATGGCAACGGCCACGGCACTCACTGCTCTGGCACCGTCGCTGGAAAGCGCTACGGTGTCGCCAAGAAGGCCAACGTCTACGCCGTCAAGGTGCTCCGCTCCAACGGCTCTGGCACCATGTCAGACGTCGTCAAGGGCGTTGAGTACGCTGCCCAGGCCCACACCAAGGCCGTCAAGGAGGCAAAGGACGGCAAGAAGAAGGGCTTCAAGGGCTCTGCTGCCAACATGAGCTTGGGCGGTGGCAAGTCTACCACTCTCGACCTCGCTGTGAACGCTGCTGTCGATGCTGGTATCCACTTCGCCGTCGCTGCCGGAAACGACAACGCCGACTCGTGCAACTACTCCCCCGCTGCTGCTGAGAACGCGGTCACCGTCGGTGCCTCGACCCTCATGGACGAGCGCGCGTACTTCTCCAACTTCGGAAAGTGCAACGACATCTTCGCCCCCGGTCTCAACATCCTCTCCACCTGGATCGGCTCTGAGCACGCCACCAACACCATCTCTGGTACCTCCATGGCCTCGCCCCACATTGCTGGTCTCCTTGCCTACTTGCTCTCTCTCCAGCCCTCCAAGGACTCTGCCTTTGCCGTTGCCGACATCACCCCCAAGAAGCTCAAGGCCAACCTCATCTCCATCGCCACCGTCGGTGCTCTCTCTGACGTTCCCAGCAACACCAAGAACATCCTCGCCTGGAACGGTGGTGGCTCGTCCAACTACAGCTCTATCGTCGAGCAGGGTGGCTACACCGTCAAGAAGTCCGCCGCCAAGGAGGAGGAGTCTGAGTTCACCATCACCATCCCCTCGCTCTCTGAGATCGAGAAGGACATTGAGGGCGAGTTCGAGAAGGCCAAGGCTGCCGCTGGCCGCACTGGCTCCAAGCTTGAGAAGCTCGAGCACGAGATTGAAGACTTTGTCGCTACCGAGATGACCTCCCTCTTTGAGGAGTTCAAGGAGCGCGTCGCTCGCGAGTAGATTGCCGAATAGCGATCGGAGCATCTTGCTGTTAGAGCGAGTATATGGTCCCGCCACTGGAATGCGGCGTGGACTGGGCGTTGGATCTCCTTTTCCGTGCATATCTCTCTCGTAGTTATCTCATTGGAATCAATCTGAATGTACTGTATTGCATCAACTGAAGTAGGTTTACACCGCTATGGAATATAGGCTTTGAAGCATCGTCTTGTGCCTTGAACCTGTGCTTGTGACGTTGTGTGATTCGGAGTGAGGTGATAGACATTGACGAGAAGAAGTGGATAGTGAAAGCTTTGGTATCAGACAAAGACACATCTTCGATGTACTACATGTCTATCGCATCCCCTTCCAGCTCGCTCTCCTGCAGCTAGCCGTCCACCTCATCTGTACCACCCATAGTATCGTCCCCCCTGCGCGCTGCTACTTCATCAGCACCACTGAAGCTATTGTGGCTGCGAGTATGGTGAGGAATGTTTTGACGGCTAGCTCCGGTGCGCTTATCTGCGTCAATTAGAGTCATCTTATGAGATTCGATTTGGATGTACTACGTTGCATGAACTTAAGTAGGTGCATACTGCGGTAGAAGAGAGGCTTTGAAGTATGATGTTCTGTTGTGGGACTCATGCTTGAAACTGTGGTATTGGAACTTTGAAGATTGTGCTGTGATGTGATGTAAGAGGACATGGGTTGTGCTTAAGTTTCGTTCAGAAAGGTACTGGGTGGTGTGGGGAGCTTCATCATTGGATGGTCATGTCTATACATAGATATCGTTGGGCCTATAGGTGATCTATGCGAGGTTGAAGAGAGGAGTGATCACGAATTTATAGGCTTCGACGTTGATCAGAATGACGGCAAGGTCTTCTTCGAGCCTACGACGTTCTGTCCCGAGTCAGTGTTGGCATTTTGTAATCATTCGTTGTGAACTTTGTGGATGTTATATCATGGAGCTTGATGTGGGAATGTGGTGGAGGGGTGAAGCTTGTAGAAGATGTGCGAAGGCGTCAGAAATCTTGCGTTGTGAGATATAGCGTCTTTGGATGGTCATGGTGGTGAGGTCTAGTTTTCCAAGCTCACGCAAGCACTGTTCGTGAAGTGATTGTGAAGATTGGGATTCCTTCTTCGATGGAAGTGTAGTATGTGTGTACTTCTGTCCGGTAATGATTCAATCTGGTCAGATCAGTCGCTGGTAAGTGACCTTTCTGCGCGTTCATGAATGCGCCTTTGGCCTTTCAGGTTGTCAACTTGTCAACCCCCATTTTCCCAAACTCTATCCCCGACCATCTCGTCTGAGATCCGCACAGCTTAGACCCAACCTAGCTTCTTGCCATGTACCTTGAGGAGACCAACAGCAAGTCCGTTGAACTCATTGAGCAAGGCTTCGACTGCTGGCTTCTTGAGCAAGGTCATGTGCTGGGAGATGATGTCGCTGACCACGTCACGAAGACCCTTATCTTGCTCAGGTGTGGTGGTGAAGGCATGATGTGCTGCTGGAGCGAAGTCGTCACTGTCCCAGTGCGACGTAGCTGCGCGCTGAAACTTCTCTCGAGCAAGATCTTTCAGACCAATGACGTTGTATTTGTCGGCCATCTCGTACATTTTCGCGTGCACGAGCATCTCGCTAGCACCGCCTTGAGCCGGTGATGCTACGGGTTCCCCAGGAGAGTGGCAGGTGTCGCAGATGTAGTAGTGGCATCCAAACTCGTTATTTTCGCAGTCAGTTGGGCAGGAGTGGTGAGGACACACATTTGGTGCCGAGCAGATCGCGCCCCAACAGCTGTGTGGGAAATCATATGTGTACGCTCGCATATGTGGGGGTAGATAACCTCTTGTTCGCTTCTTCGGTGTGCTCTTAGTCACGGTTACTGCAGGTGGTTTGTCGGCGGAGAGTTTTGGTTCGTATTCGCCTTCATAGAAGTACTGCACGAGGATATTCACTACGTCCGGTTCGTCGTCAGCCATAGCAAACGTGTTCTGCTTCTCCTACAAAGGTTATTAGTTACGTATAGGTTCAGGGACAATCAACATCTAGGTGACTTACCTCGCTCGCTGGGAAGCGCTCAGCACGCTTGATGACGCCAGATCTAGCACACACGACGGCCTTGTGGACCTTGTAGGTGACATCTTTGCACGTGATGGTGTAGTCAGAGTATTCTCCAGACTTGAGGAGATTATGGGGATGTTAGCAGAGCACATCGTGCCACGAGATTGGACAACTGACCTCAGCAGCGTTGCTGCGAGCTCGTCGCGGGCCTTTTCAGCCATGGTGCGAACAGGGTTGTCGAGTGTCGTGTGCTCAGGTGGAAGCAAAATCGGAAAAGAAAACGTATCAAGCTCTTTAAGTGAGTTCAAGATTTTCGCCACTGCCGCGGTGAAGGTGAGAGCACCATGCAGAACATATTTGCTTCACCTGATTTGCGGAAAAGCGGGGCAACGAACTACTGGGTCCGAGAGTCGAAGCGTGCTCGTGCATATGAGAACATCGATAGTTCGAAAGTAGGTCATTAGTCAATGATTCTGTCCGACACAATGTACTTTTCATCAGTGACGAGTTGAACAACTACATCCGAGTATGCTAGCCCATATAGACAGCCATACATCAAGACAAGACTTCAGCTCACATATAGCAAGGTATGGGGGGATAATTGGAGTGAGGAGCAAAAGTTACTTCGAACCAATTTGCTCTTGTGCGAGAGGTATCAGGCACGCACTAGTAGCCGTGATCAATCAGACCACATGTGCCTGCAGGCCGTGAAAACGTTGTTGCACATCAGAAGTGGACAAAAACATATCACGCTCTTCACCTCCATACGCCACTTCGGTCTTGACTTCATCGTCTCCATCTTTGTCACGGAATCCCACCCCTCGCCTTCTACTCCCCCACCGTCAAACGTCCCACGGCGACGGCATATCGAGATCCACCTTGCCTTTCCACTCCCGCCTCCCAATTCAAGCCTCATACCACATCTTAAAATTCTCCTCCGTACAGAAACTGAGATCAACTGCGCTTCACGAGTCAAAAGAAAGCCCTCCGCCGCCGCGTGCGTGCCCAATAGACACATCTCTTGCGTACTCTGTCATCGCCGCCATGTGTGCATTATACAGTCTCTTGCCATCCTTGCGCACCGCAATGGCGCTGCCGACGCCGTGACGGTCATCCATCATAGAGAGGCTCGGGTTGAGGAAG
This sequence comes from Phaeosphaeria sp. A1 3.1a, assembly GCA_003501895.1. NCBI lineage: Eukaryota > Fungi > Ascomycota > Dothideomycetes > Pleosporales > Phaeosphaeriaceae > Phaeosphaeria > Phaeosphaeria sp. A1 3.1a. The sequence goes on from QVXC01000106.1 coordinate 45,957, forward strand.
CGCAGCGTGGCGTTTATTCCCTTTTTCTCGTAGGAAGACCCGGAAGGTCTGTCTCGTCCCGTCAGAGCGAGGGGAAGCCGACGGAGCGTGAGCGGTATGCGATCGCAGATGGGAGTGTCGATGTCGCTGATCGAGGCGCATTGGGCGGCGCTGACTCGAACCTCCTCCAGAGGTTTACGACCGCCCTGCTTGATGTCTGATATATTTGCGACTCGCAAACCTTGCACTGACGGGCCCTCGAACTGCTGCTTCTCCCGGTTCTGTTGAACCCTGTCGTATTCTAGGTTCAGTAGATCAACCGCGTGGCGGAACTCGAGTGGACCCAGATCGAACGAGTCTACTGGTACGTCATTCACAAGACGAGTGCCATGGACTACGATCTCGCCATACCAAACACTCTGGAGCTCGCGATGGATCTTCAGCAGGCTGGTGTTGATCTTATCCACTGGATTGTCGTCTTGACGGCCTGCCTCGCGGAGCGTGCCTGAGATCTCAAAGTAGTTTTCCAATGGACGTCGCAGGATCGTGCTGTTGGAGATCTCGAGGTCGATCCTATCCGGCTCCTCTTCCTGTGCGCCAAGCAATGGGGTAAGGACAGGGACGTGGACGATCTTGCCGGTTGTGTTGTCTTCAAGAGAGTATGCTGTGGTGTAGCGGAGCCAGAAGAAGTGAGGCTGCGCGCCCTTCTGAGGGAAGCGGATCGCGCGCTTGTACTCCGGGCCTGGTCGCTGGGCCTCGGAGAAATCTTTCAGTGTCTTGCAGATGATCTTGTGGGTAGGCCAATCGTTCTTCTGGCACTCTCGTGAGCAGTACCTGATGTCGTTACAGGTGGCGCAATTGAACTTGCCAAACTCGCTACACATGGCACAAAGACATTGTGTAGTGGTGGGGTGGGGTTGCGCATCCGCCATGATGTGGGGATAGCGAACGTTGAGTGGTGGTGGAAGCAATCTGTAAATGAGTAGAAACAGGGTCGGTAAGCTACTCAGGTAGATATAAGGGCACGGGAGGGGTGATCGAGTCCGAGTGAAAGGGGTCATAGCTCCGTGCAACAAATGTTTGCCCCTCGTGCATTCACTCCAAAGGGGTCCAACTTTTTAGCACTGTTCTTTCGCGACATACAGCTGTCTAGGCTTAACATGATTGGTCTGGCCTGGTGACATCAGAGTTTGTGCTTGGACGATACATTCCTATTCATATGTTCGATATGCCGTGTTCGGTTCGCATACTTCCTGGCCCACTCCTATCGCCTCCAGCATCATCTCGGCCTGATCACACTAGTTCATATCTGCATCAGAGTTCGTATCCGAATTCCCCTCTGAATCTTCGTCTGACTCATCCTCATCCCAGCTCTTCTCGCTCTCGGAGTCACACCATCTTCCGTGCGCGAGTTCGTTGACGCTATAGCCAGAGGCAGACCTCTCCTGGTCAATTCGATAATGGGTCGCTTGAATAATGGGCTTGTACTGAATGCAGTTAATATAACCATTCGGGGAATTTTGGATGAGAATGCTGACTGCTTGTACGAGCTTCCTGAACTTCTTTCCCAATCTCGAGTGCGACTTGTCAAAGCAGTCGTCAATTGCAGTGAAAACCAGCGGATGACGTTCACCATAGACTAGACCATCATGGCCGTCATATGACCAGTTGACTTTCACGTCCATTCCCTTTTCCATTAACGTCTTACGAACGTCCCGGAGTCCGTCCAAGCTCTCTGCAAGCACAGCCACGCGGATATTACGTTGCAGTAAGAGAATTTCCAACTTGAAGTCCTTCTTGAATACAATGTGTCTAAAGGCGTTCAAGTCGGACTTCATTCTGACTTGATCGACGTAGAGAGTATCAAGGCCCAAATGTTTGCAGCTTCTCATCAATTTGTGGCGCAATGGTGGCGTCCGATAGCGATCTAGCTTGCAGTAGATGCTGAGCTCTCGCAGGAAAGTGTAGGCGTGGAATCCAACGAGGAACCTGTCCTCGAGGAAAGCCCTATGGAGATGTTGGGTTGATACCCTCACCGCGTCATGACCACGTAGAGCCTTTTACAGAGCAAGTACTGCCTCGAGAGCTGTGGCTCGTCCGACATATTCGTATCCGAGGAAATGTGGCAATAGGCTCGAGTCGCACATAGCCGTAATCTTGGCTGCATCAACTTCCAGACTCCCTTCAGCAACGCGTCTGATTGGAGATCCGACATGTCGACAGATCAAGCTGTGCTTGTTCCACAGATGAGCGTACACCATGTCTCGCAACTCTCGGGGAAGCTTGGTCTGCATCAATCTTGCAAGGCGCATATTCCATGCTCTCGAGTAAGGTACGAACGTCCGCGAGAAAGAGCTGAAAATGTTAGTAAAAGTCCTGAGCCAAATCTGTACTTACGGAACACACTCTTCGTGCCAATCGTTGTATTGGCCACGATTCATCAGTCGCATCGTCTCGAGCTCGCGGCGCCGGGTCTCCAACCTGTCAATTCGTTGTCGATGTCTTTATCTCTGATGCATGTGAGCGCGTGTTCAAGCGGAATCATAGTGTAGAGGAGGCCGGACTGCTTCCTTTGCTGTCAATGTACCGAAATACGGTGGCAATTGGAATCATCTTCGTTGTGGATTTGCGAAGGCGTTGGTTTCGAGGAAATAATAGAGGACAGAACGGCATTTGCGGAAGGGGTATGAAATTTAGAGCAAAACAGCACGAGCACGAGCTCCTCTGTAAATATTGCTTTTGGTCAAGTACGGTCTCATAATTATGGAGGTGTGAAATGCCATCCAAAGAAGCATTGTATATGTCTCCAACAATCTCAAAGCGAGCACAACACAGCATTCCGACGTCATGTAGTTTCGAATCAAAGAACATGGGGAATGTACCGACGCGCGAAGCCAGAACAAACATCGGCGGACTCTCTCATTCTTTCTAAGACATAATTCAATGTTTTTATTTTAGCAAAAGCCAGAAGCTCAGGAAGACATAGATGCGTGCTAAAAATGTTTCAGAGCGAAGCAGTCCAACCACATTCAGCATACATTGCTGTCTTTTGGTCAATGAACGAATTTGCAACAAAATAAAAGCTCGGAGGCAGTTACAGACCGACCTTATGTATCTGCAGAGGCTCCAGTCCAACACAGCACATAAGTCTACGGCAGAGTGGATTTTCACCCGCGACAGAAGTTTCGAGCTGACGTATAATTGAAGGCCTCAACAAAGAAGACACATCCATGTCTTGAACTCTCTATTTTCGAGGGATAAGGTCATTCGATGGCGCAGAAGCATTGGAGAAAGACATGCGGCTTGAGTCCACGTGATCTGGGAGACAGGCAGCGCAACGACATGGATAGCGGAAGTGCGCGATTTTGGTCAAAGGAGAAATTTCGAATGTGAGGAAAGATACTTCCTGGTACCGAGTATAGCTTTATAGCTTGCCAGAGGATGGAACGAAGTGCAGCATATCCCACCTTCGTGTTGTTGTGTTCAGTCCTTTATATACACCGGGGTCATACTTGAGCCGGGATTTCATGGAGACTATGATCTCCGTCTCTGAGAGGAAGCATTTTCGAGACGCAAGAGAATTCCCAATCGGGGAGGGAAACAAGAAGAGAACGACATGAGGTGAGCAGCGCTCGCTTTCGGGGGAAAGAAGCGCACGCGCATGGAATCAGCTTGTCTTGATTTCTGGTGATGTAATACTTTCTTTTAGGAAGGATGCAAAGCCAGCGGAGAGATGAATGAGAATTTATACATTGTCGCAGGTTCAGAACAGGCACAACTCATCACTCGCGGGTCTTCTGATATCAACTGCGCGATGAAAGTATCAAAACGACGTATGGCAGAGGCCTCGAGGATCTGCAGACATCGAAGATATCGAATGCTCTTTTCAAGGCGCGGCCACACGTGGATAGAGTGACAGAAAAGAGAAAGAAAGACATATTCACCACCATCATTCTGTTCGGCACAGCACCGCAACCACATCATTCGAGTTCAGTAGAGTTTTTGGTCGAAGAAGAAGTAAATGGTGAGAAGAGAATCGAGGAGTCGATCAGTGATTTATATGTTGATGAAAGCCGGAGGCAAGCACAACGCATTAGGGCGCGACACTGAGACTTTCAATGAGCAACATGGAATTTTACTGTTTCGGAAAGGAGCGGTAATCAGAGGAACATGTACACTTCGTACCGGTCATTTTCGAGTCTTGTTGGAGCCGCGAGAAGCGTTCATGTGAAGCTCAAGCAAGAAGGAGAAAAAGACATTGATTGGGAATGCAAGTGTTTGAAGAAGGGCGGCATAGCCACATGGCCCTTTTTTTTTCATTTTTTTTTCGGAAAGTAAAATTGGGTCGCATAGTATGAAGTCAGTGTTGGAAGCACCGTCGAGTTGAATTTATAGCTCGCCGAAACACGACAGCGGGCACAGCGCATCGGTGTGCAACTTTATAGCTTTTGAGAAATGACATGGGATCTCAAAGACGAAAGACACATCATAGTTCGAACATCTGGCTTGCAGAAGACATGATAATCTCCATGCGTGAGCTCAGAGCAAAAGAAGAAGCAAACATAATGGCGAACGAATCAGAATTTCGAAGCAAAGCAGCACACACACATTCAGGTCATTCTGGTGTCATTCTGCTCCGGCAAGTTCAATGGCTGCATGAGAGGAGGTAAAGCTGCCCGCATCGTCGAGCCAGAATTTATACATCTCCAAGAGCCAAGAGGAGCACGAAACATAAAATAGAGGTCGGTACATTTTTTATGCGCAATAAAAAACCGATATCCGTACAGTAATTTCACAAACCAAAGGGCAACATTTGAGCTTTTTTGACTGGGCGTTATTGGATGAAGGCAACCTTTGAGGCAAGTGGAAGAAGACCGCAGAAGGACATAAGTTGTTGTGTAGTTCTTTTGGGAAGACAGCACACCACATGTCGCGATTCTCTTGCACTTTTAGGTCCGAGAGAAAGATTCGAGTATATGTCGGAAGAGAGGGAGGAGAACTCAAGCACGCATCTTTGTATCATTCAAAATCCCAATTAAGCATAGCACATCTCCCCACATCCACATCATTCCAACGTACTAACAATAGTACCCAAAATACCACAATAATCACGCGAAGAAGATAACAGCATGAAATCCTCGTAATATCATGTATCGGCATAGGGAAGGTCGTCGATGTAACTGTAAGAAAAGAGAGCAAAGAGAAATCAGCATCTTGTTAGGCCGTTTTGTGACAAGACAGCGGAAGGGCATGTCGTTGAGACCATGTTGTTTTGATACAAGATACCAGGAACAGACTTTGTGATGGGAAGAATGAGAGGTGGAGAAGATCGAGCGGTGACTTATGTATCATCGGAGGTCTGAGGTGAGGGCAGCGCACGGACCGAAACATATCCAGTTTTTGCTAGCAATCCTTACGTACCGCATGAGAGGTTCTCAAAAAAGAAAGAAATTAGTAATCCTCTAGAACCCTTCTCATAGTATTAAAGCAGACGGTTTTCGTGCGAGAGGAAGATCCACCAGGACATGTTGTCCCAGCATGACAGTTTTTGAGCAGAGCAGCGCGAGCACATAACTCGACTTGGCCATCATTTTTATCTGTTGGGAATCGAACCACTGTGCGTACGTGGAGGGAAGGCACGTGATTACCTAACTAGATGGCCCATGCGCTGGGTGTACCTCCTCTACGAGGTGCAGCCTCACTTCTAAAATCAATCAATCATCTACCTTAACTCGTTGCAACGACTGTTACTTGATTCACCCCTCTACCTTTGCCGCATCAACATTATCAAAGGAAACACTCGATGTGTGTAAGGAACAAAGTCAAAGTTGCGTCCGACGAAGACTTTATATAATCCGAGTCCTAAAACGAGCACTACACATGCGAGGTTGCTATCAAACCTCCGATATTCGATGTCGGTAGCAACTTATGTAATGTACAACCCCGAAAGAAAGAGAAACATAAATCCTGCGTCATGTTCCTTCTTAAAGTAGGCAAATGCGTGGAAATTTGAGCAGACGGGAGGTCGCGAGAGAGGATCATGACCATGATGTGTGAAGAATTTTGGAGACGAGGAGAACAAGCTCATGCGACCTCTTTTTCCCCAATTATAATAAAGAACAACTGTTTATGACAAGAAGTAAGACGAGCAAGAGCAGAAATCCCAGAAAAATTTGACTTTCTCAGCGGATCGAGCGGAGCCCAGCAAATGATTACTCGAAGAACTCTATTGTAGTTCCTCGGGGCGTTTTCGAGTACGTTTTTGAAAGCCAGCAGGGGAGCGAAGGACAACATAGGGTCGTTCTTCCGGAATTTTGGGAGTGAATTGAGTCGGAAGAGAAAGAAGAGACAGAAAGACATGCGTCCTTGCATTGCTTTATTTGGGAGGAAGACCACACTCGGCGGCATAGCTCTGTTGAGAGTCTCTTTTTAGATTGATTGAATATTCGGTGAGGCTGAAGATAGAAGGACGATGGAATGGTCAGAGAAGGATATTTATACCAGCGCAAGCCCAGACCAAGCGCATTATACGGGAGCGAGTAGTCTTTTTCGTCATCGCCGGTACCGAGTCCAGATGTTTGGAAAGAAATGGGGAGGATGGCAGGGACATATCTCGTCACCATCGTTGCTTCTAATGGTTCAACATTTTCTTCACTCCGGAAGAAGCGAAAGGACATGCCAACCTGTGCTTTGGTCTTTGAAAGGACCGGAGCACAACACCGTGTGATCTGATATTGGAATTTTTGTAATGTAACAGAACTTTCGATGTATTGCAAGTGAGGAGAAGCGAAGAATTGACGAGGCGGAGAAGGATATTATACATCGCTGGAATATCGAGTCGAGCGCAGCACATTGGGCGTTTGGAAACGCTTTAAGGTTCGCGATAGAGAGTCCAAATTTTCAAGTCGCGGGCGCAGAAGAGCGACATGCAATAGCTTTGCGTTCTTTGAACATCGATAGAAGAAGGATTTCGCCGGCCGAGAGAGCAGGAAAACCATGAGTTGGAGGTGTTTAGATTTTGGAGAAGAAGAACAGTAACATTACTGGTTAGGCCATGATTTTGATAGAAGATATCGCATTCAGCGGCAGGATAGAGGGAGAGTCCAGCGCAGATCGCAGAAGGATTTATATACCAGGGACCGCCAGGGCGAACAAACCAGAGCACATCTAATTTTCAATACGTCCCTTCTAGTCCAGAATATAGCATCGCGCAACTGCATTTTTTTTTTTTGGAAGACATACACAAGTACTCGTGTCGCTTTCAGAGAAGAGCCGCAGAGCACATATGAGCAACGATTTAGGTTTTTCGACAAATATTCGTGATTTCGCGGAAGACAGGGCGAACATGGCTCTCAGCCCCTGTGGCTTCGAAGTGTCTTGAAATGTAGATAAGGAGGCGGGGAAGATACGAGTCGTTGTTTAAAGACTAAAGAGCGGGCGCAGGACATCAAAGAATTCTTGGTGGAGTTCGAACAACGCAGGCATTTGGAGGCATGCAAGGTACTTTTGGGAGCATAATATTGATGAACAAGTTTCGTTTGGAGAGGAGGGGAGGAGGCCATGGTGTCGGCGGGACATATTTTCTGATTCTATCTTCGCAAGGCAGAGGAGAGGAGAATCATGAATGAAAGACTCCTTGATTTTGGAAATTTTCTGAGATTTGAGAAAACATTCAGAAAGACGAAAGCACATGAGTCGAGGTGTCCATGGATTTGGAAGGTTTCTTCTGCTCAGAACATATCTTCGCACTCGCATGTGTTTTGGAAATACAAATAATTTTGAAGTAAGCTGATGAGGGGGAGGAGAATGGACCTGCGGTCCTGTGGAGTTTTATATACCTCAATTCCCGCCAAGCCTTCTCTCCTCCTAGCATATAAATTAGACCCTCATCCCCCCATTCCTACTCATACTAACCCCCTCCGTCCCCCCACTCGCCTCCCACCCATCCACCTTCCTTCTCCCCAACGCCCTTCTTAGTATCCACTCTTTCGCCGTAACTTCTTCCTCCTCACCCCCCTCTTTCCCATCCTGACCGCTCTTCTCGCCGCCCTCGACTAATGATTTCAGTACAACCTCATCCCCCGGCCTACAAAAATACACCAGACTATACCTCGTCACACCCCCCTGCTCCCCCGGCGGCGCCACCACGCGATGGATATTACTACGCAGCATGCCGTTTGAGAACTTAACGAGCGCGTCGCCGAGGTTGACGATGCAGTGGAATGGGAGGGGGCGGACGTAGGCCCAGTTGTCTGTACACAATCTGGTCTCGACTTCCTTGACCGCCCTTCTGTCCTCCTCATCACTACTAGATGGCGGTATAGCGGATATACTAGCAGGAAGCCGAACTTGAAGACCCCCCAGACGATTGAATAGCACAGTCACGCTTCCGAAATCCGTGTGTTCGCCCAGCGCGACGCCCACGTCCTGAGCCGACTGCGATTGAGGCGGCGCTTTGACGAAGCGGATTTGATCACCCGACGGAGCGTGCAGGCGGTGGAGGGTTTCGAGACCGCCGCGCGCGCGGGCGGAGGGGGTGAGGGGGAGGCGGGAGGAGAGGAGGGAGGTGATGAGCATGCATATCGCATGAGATTGATTCGTGTATGACTTGTACAACTCTCTGTGTGGATTCAGGATGGCGGGAGATGGAAGGGGAGGCGAGAGGCCGAGGACGTCGTCTTTTGAGATCTAGCTCGCCAACACGTCAGTTTGATTCCATGATGCGAAGGTAGATGGGATGGGGAGAGGAATCGGGATCATACGTTATAAAACTCATTCCTATCCCTCGTCCCCTTCTTGTCCACAAACCCCTCTCCATAACCCTTATATCCGAAATAACTCCCCTGGTCCTTGAAGTCGTACTTGACCTTCTCTTGTACGTCAAGATCATAAAAGCCCTTCATGACCTCAAACAAGGCATCCGCATCGTGAAGTAAGGCGTTGCCGTCAATGTCATGTCCGCTTGACGTGCGCAGGTCGAGGTAGAAGAAGCCCAGGTCGCAACATGCTTGCCAGCAGCGTTCTTCCTCTTCTTTGTCATGGCTGAGTAACTTCTCGAGGGAGATGCGGAGGAGCGGAGCAGTGGGGACGGTGTTGGGGAACGGAGGGAGCTCGGCGAAGGTATCGCGTTGAGGCGACGATGAGTGGTCGGAATGAGGCATGTCGAGTGAATTATACGATCAACCAAGGTCGCGATGCGAAGGTAGTGTCAATTGAGACAGAGACATGTTCGAGGGCATGTCTGTTGTTTGCTAAGTGAGGAGACGTGACATGAAGCCGCGGTTGACGTAAAGAAGGCGGGGTAGCTGCGGAAGCTATAATGAAGTTGGGGAAAGGTGGCGACGGCATCACTAGACATTGAACGAACACGAGGCATCACACAAACATGAGATAGACGAAGTTCAAGGAGATGCAATTCATTAACTATCCACAATGTAGCTCCGAGTATCCATCCCTTAGGCCAACGACCAAGCAACAAGACTACTCCATGACGGAGGATTCAAGCATACCCCAAGCATGAGAAGCAACTAAGCACCCATGCTCGAGGCAAGAGAGCAAGGAAGGGTCAAGCGATGAAGAAAAGTTATGAACACAATTTAAGATGAAGAGGCCGTCCAGAAACAAACTCCTGATGGTGCATTGTACAAGTAGAAGGTTGATTAGGCCCTGAGGATGTTAGGACAGGCAAGAAGGTATGATGATGTGAAGGACTAACCATTGACGAGACACATCTACAACCTGGAGCCGTGGACAACCTTGTAGTCGACAGCCATCTCCATACCGTCGTCGTTGATGACGAGGATGCGGACGCTGCCTCGGCCGTTGTCGAAAGACTCTGTGAGGCGGTTGAGGAGGGAGCTCTGGTCGAGGACGGGAAGGCCCTGCTTGACATCACCGCCCTCGGTCATGGCGACGACGCGACCATCCTCACGGATGTCGAGAACACGGTACTGCTTGAAGACAGGACCAAGCATGTTCTGGACGATGACAGAGGGAGCCGGGTTGGAGATGAAGGAAGACTCCTCATGGAGCTGCTTGGTGAACAGGTCAACACCGAGGTAGCGGTGCTGGCCAGTCTGGGAGGAGGTGGTGATGCGGATGACCTGGCAAGGGCGGCCCTGGAGGATCAGGAGATCGCCAATGCGGATGTGGTGGCAGGGGATGGTGATGGTGTTGGGGGAAGCCATCTTGCGTGCGGTAGCCGGAGCTGAGGGGCGGGCGGCGACGGAAGAAGAAGAGGATGAGATCCTGGGAGCTGGGGCTGCTTGGGAAGAAGAGCTGTTGACGCGAACGACACGCTCTACTGGGGCACCGGACTGGACGGGGCGGGAAGGTGGGTGGGAGGGAACCGAGGTGGTGTACTTCTCCTTGACAATGACCTCCTCGCGGCGGTCGTCGTACTTGGATGCGGAGTTGGAGTGCTCGTGCGAGTGGTGGTGGTGGTGGCGGTGAGGGTGGATGGGGTGGGCGATACGTTCACCGACCTTGTGGGCAGCTTTGGAGATACCGTGACGAAACGAGTGGTAGTGGCCGTCGTCGTCGTAATATCCCATATCACGCTTGAACTTCTTGGGCGCGTCGGCAGTAGCACGAGCAGATTCTTCTACACGTACTGAAGCTGGGTAGCGGCTGTCGACACGTTCACCTTGACCTTGGTAGGGGTAGGTGTCCTTGGCGGTGACAGTCTCCTTTGTGTAACGGGAGGCTTGGTGGTTGTTGGCGTGGGTGCTGAGGTTGGTGTAACCTTGCTCAGCGACGATGGGACGGGTACGCTCGCGATACTGACGCTCAGTGACGTCGATCTGGGAGGGCGCGTAGTCGGTGGCAGGGCCGTGGACTGTATTGAAGTGACGGTCGTAGGCTCGGTCTTGAACCTCGACGTGGGTGTGGGTGTGAGAGGAGGATGGGGGCTGGTAGCTGAAGAAGGGAAGGAAGGTCAGCTTGGGGTAGGGAAGAGGAGGTGAGGGAAAAGTGGGGACTGCACGTCGCCGCGACAACAACAGAAGAAAGGGGCTAGCGTATTGAGGTGGCTGGCTAGCGCCGCATTCAGGGGGTTGGGAGTCGGGGCTATTGGGCTGATCCGTGCGAAAGGTGCGCTGGCACAACAATGCTGGGAAAGGAGGTGGGTGGGAACTTACCGGTCGCGAGAGGAGGATTGGATCTCTACGCGTTCGTGTTGACGCTGCTCAGGCTGCCTGTAGCGAGTCTGCTCGTGGATGTGGACTTCCTCGCGGTGCTGCTGAGGACGAGGGAGACGCTGCTGCTCGGTGATGTGGATCTCCTCCTTGACGTGGGTGTCGCGGTGGGTGGGCTGGGGCTGGTGCTGGTGGACGGTGGCGGAGAAGGATTCGTGGGTTTCTTCGTGACCTTCCCGTCCGTGTGAAGCCTGTTGCGAGACCTTTGCTTCGCCTTCTACCTTGACGCTGGTAGATTCCTTAACTTCCGCGTTCCGATACGCAGACGGGAAGACACTGAAGGGGATCGGAACCTGCGTGGTTTAGCGATTGATTGACATAATGCATTGAGTGACTGCAAGACGCACTCGTGCTTCAAAATCCAGTTTGCCGGAGTCGGGTCGCTCTTTCTCGAAAACCCTTCGAACCGTTCGAAAACAATTCGAAAGGAATCAAGAAAGAACTTCTTGGCTCCTTTGAGGGTCTCACTGGGAGATGGAGATGGGGAAAAAGAGCTGCTGAAGGGGAGCCAGCTTGCGATGTGACGTGGTGGTTGCAATTGGGTGCAGTAGCGGGGTGGAGGAGAGAGGAAGCAGTGAGGCGCGCCGAGGGGGTCAAGTAGACGAGCGGTCAGCCGGGGGCACTGTTGTGAGGCCAAACGGCAGCGGTGCATGCACGGGATGGCTGGGTGGGCGAGCAAGCTGTCTGCAAGAGGCCTAGCGTTGTTGTGATTGGCAGCTAGCGTGTCGCAGCGTCCCCTTTTTGCACATGTCGCCAGCGACGGGCAGCCCCAGCAGCGCATGGCACGCCGGCCGCGCTCGCACCGAGGCATCGGCAGCTCCTCTCCTGACGCGCAATGCAGCACTGGGCGGCTGTTGGCCTGGCGATTGCGATTCAATGGCGGCGCTGCAGCTTGACCAACCTCACCTCCGCGAGTGGGCCGAGAAGCTTCGTCTCATCTGCGTGGAGCGCTGCAATTGGCGCGCCAGATGCGTCTCATGCGCCAGGCCGTGGTTCGCGCCCTTTCAGCTGAGGTTGATCCATGCTGCGCTGCCAGCTGTTGAATGTGCTCCCAGCCTCTTCCCAGCCTCTCTTTTTTTGACGCGTCGCGATTGGCCAAAGCTTGCTCCATGGCGTGCTGCAGGACCGCCCATAGCTCCAGACAGCTCCGGGCAGCTCCAAGCTGGGGTCGCGCCTTGGCGATCGTCACCTCGCCAACGCTGGACGGATCGCCCGGTCTGTCACGTGCTGCAGTTTGCCCCTGGAGGAAACTGTCTGATGTTTGCGAGGTGTCCATTTGCGATCACGGCGCATGGCCTTGCTCTTGCACGAGAGCAGCAGTTTCGTGGCCCGGTCGACTGCAAGCCACGGCGAACCATGGTTCCCCAGAACCCGCCAGCATCATAGACTATCCTACCGGGACGACGCCCGCAGGCTGACGTGCGTCCAGATGCAGTAGTCCTTATCGCTCTAGCAATTAGTGTATCTCGTCGCAATTGAGTGGTTGATCGACGCCGTTTGCGAAAGTAATGCGTCGAGCCGTTGATAGTAGCACCGCTTGTGTCGAGCTGTCCTCCTTTTGTGTGTGTCGTGCATGGTCAGCACTGTGGGGTTGTGGTGCCCTGTACGGCCCGTTGACCTGGCTTGAGGTAGGGGACGTTGGCAGCCGATGGACTCAGTGGTGACAACCATACAACGTTTGCCAATATCAACCTCGTCGATATGCCGTGGTAGACAATCCTCTGGCAATGAATGCTGTAGCTGTCTTATTGCGGCCGTGATGGAAATGTGGTTGGGTACTGTTCGTCCTGGTGTCGTGGAAATAAAGTTTGGTGGGGTTTGCCCGTAGACATCACGAGAGGAAGGCACGATGAACAGCAAGACTCACAACAATTATCAGTGACTTTTTGCCATAGTTACACTACATTTGACCATCCGTCGTCATACATTCTCGGAGGTACAATTTTGAAGGGCTTTGCATGGACGGTGACCTTTCCTTCCGTTTCGAGCTGCTACACTCATTTTCATCTTTCAAGTTTCCTATTTGAACACTGCGAAAAATCACACAGTACCACCTTTCACATCTCCTGCTATACTGCCTGTAACTTCACAAAGCAACGGGTCACGACAATGTTTTGAGATCCTTCTTACTCCAGTTTCGCCTGCAGATGTATGTTACACCTCAACGGTACTGGACATGGGATCACCCTCTGAGCGCGCTTCTTCCAGCCTCGTGCTGTTGTGCAACACTTTACATGATCATCCACCCAGACTACGATTAGATGAGATGTCTGCCATTGGATGGCGCTCTGTGGGTCCTAGAAACGTCCTTTCCGCACCGTTACACGACGACAGGGCCCTGCATTCCAGTAACCACCGTCCAGCCCTGGGGCGCCACCACCTACCTCAATGTCGCAGTATTCACGCGAATGACAGCTGTCAGCGGTTCAATGTCTTGCAACTGACTCAGAGATGGACCAGAAATGGTTGTCCAACTTATTTCGGTCACATCGCTACGAGACCAGGATACCCGAATCGCGACCGAAGTCGACCAGTCTACTGCTCCATGGTAACACTTCGACCGAACTCGACCCTTGATCGACTCCATCCAGGGTAGCGAATGCAAGGCGATTCGATTATGGATTTCAGTGTCCAGCAACCAGGACGAATTTGCTCAGTCACTAACCTGGTCTCCACAGACGCGTCGCCTGTTACCCGGAAGGCAGATGTAGCCTTTCATGTTCATATTCCGTATATGCTCGCGCCCATCCGCGGTGGAATGCTCCAGGCCTCTTCTCGGCAACCCGCAGCAACTCCACACCAGCAAACATATGAATATATTTGATGTCTGCGCCTGTCTAGAGCTCGATTGACTTCTACCCTCTGGCGCAAAATTGAATCGCGCAACCATCACACCCTCTCAATATGCGCACTTCTCTATTGGCGCCAGCACTGCTGGCGGCATCAACTAATGCTCGCTTCATCATGTATGCCGATGAGTATGTGCATGTCCAGTACTTACTCTCCTACACTACTCACATCTTTCTAGATGGCACCCAACTCGTCCAACAGACCCCTCCGATCGTGCTGGCATCGATCATGTAGTTCTAGCGTTCGCCATGGCTAATTCTACCGCCTCGTTTCAACCAAAAGTGCCAATAACGACCATGCAATCAGAGTACCCGAATGCCAAGATGATGATTGCAGTCGGCGGATGGGGCGACGATATCAGCTTTTTCCAAGCTTCGAAAACTGACGAGTCTATCAAGCAGTTTGCTGCTGACATCGCTACCATGTTGACAAACACTGGAGCTGATGGAGTTGGTACGTCTCTGAAGTCTCACAAAAAATGTCTTGTTAACATCCATAAGACATCGACTGGGAGTACCCCGGAGGAAACGGTGGCGACTACAAGCAGGTCCCAAACTCAGAGAAGACTTACCAGATCGATGCATACCCAAAACTTCTTGCGGCGATTCGAAAAACAATTGGAGACGACAAACTTCTTTCAATTGCCGTACCTGGCAAGACAGGTGGGTCACTGATACACGTCCTGAATTCCAGTTACTGATATATCCAAGTCGACATGATCGCATACACAAAGTCGAATGGTCCGAAGATCTGGCAGTCCATCGACTACATCAACGTAAGTCATGATATCGCTAAAGTTAGATGTTCATGTCTCGAACCATACTGATTTTTGTCAAGGTCATGTCCTACGATCTCATGAACCGTCGCGACAAGAGAACCCACCATCACACCTCTGTCGCCGATTCTTCCAGGGTCATTGACCACTACTTGGCTATTGGTGCTCCCGCCGAGAAGATGAATCGTAAGTCCTACGAGACCCTCGCCCTTCATGTGCTAAGCTTGTGATTCAGTCGGGTTTGCATATTACGCAAAATACTTCACGACGAAAGATGACTGTCCGAACGGCGCTCTGGGCTGTGAGATTGTGCCAGCTGAGGATCCCATCACTGGCAAGGACGCATTGACTTCTGGGTCCGTACTCTCCACTCCAACGTCAGAATGCGATTGACTAAACAACTCTCAGCGCCTGGACATTTGAGACATCTCACATGAAGCCGGTTGATGCATCTGCTTTGACCATCTCCAATGACGGCAAGTCCTTCTTCATCCATGAAACATCTCCCTAGCCTCGACCTGCCGCCCTCTCTACATTCAAATTCTGACACACACCAAAGGAACCTGCGGCCCCGAAAAAGGCACAAAATGCTCCTCGGGCTGCTGCTCACAATACGGAAATTGCGGTACCTCTCCCGAACACTGCTCCGGTGCATGCCAACACGTACGTCGCAATCTCCTCTTCTCATCTTCTCTTTGACCTCACACCCAACCCAACCGTCTCATCACCACTCCACCTCCCTCAAACCCAACCCCTCTCTACTTCCTCACCCCCCATCCTCCACCCCACCCACCACATCCACTAAGTGACTTGACCACATCTCAGGCCTTCGGCACAGGCTGCACCGACCCCGACGTCGCCGGCTCCTGGCAACTCGCCCTCGCCCACGGCAAGCTCGACAAGCGCATGGGCGGGCAGTACTTCTTCGACGCGACGAACAAGCTGTTCTGGACATGGGATACCCCCGAGCTGATTAAGATGAAGTTTGAGAGGATTGTTAAGAAGAAGGGGTTGGGCGGTGTAAGTGAACTGACGTACGAGGAGGGTGTGAACGAGGGGAAAGTGTTCGAGGCTGACAAATGATGGTATAGGTTATGGCGTGGAGTCTAGGCGAGGATAGTTTTGATTGGAGTCATATCCGGGCTATGAGTGGCGAACTGGCTAAGACTAAGTCGATGTCGAAGGGGGGTGGTGTAGCGAGTGGTCAAGACACAGCTGCTGTTGATTCTCCCGCAGCTGCTCCAGCCCTCTCACCCTCCAAACCTCCCTCCCCCTCCCCCCAACCCCCATCTAAATCCCCCTACCCCGTCATCTGGGTCGACGGCACGCCCGACGGACCAGCAGGCGACCACGTCACTGAATCAGCGGCGCCGGAGGACTTTGTCGTATCCGTCCCTATCCCCATCAAATCCGCCCCAGTTCCAGCTCCAGCTCGAGTTCCGGCTCCGGCAAAGGAATATATAGAGGCAGAGGCATCGACGCCCCAACAGAAAACGCCTCTCCAGTCTGTAAAGGACGATGCGGGTGATCTGCCCTTCTCGCCCGAGTATCTTGCTGCGGTCAAGGCGGCGGGTGTGGGGAAGGGGAGGAGGGCGGTTAGGGGTGGGGCGTGGGAGGTTGGGGTTTGAGATGTTGACACATGAGGATGAGGTAACTATGGGAACGCACTGCAACATGAATTACGACAAACGAAAAGTATGGGTATGATATGATATGATATGATGGAATGGAATAGGTTGAGATGAGATGATGAGTTATGTAGCGTCAATTAATGAACTATCTTGGCTTTTTTATACAACGTCTTTGCTACATGCTGCCACAAGTAGTAGTCCGACTCATGGCGTAAGGATACGACACATCCTCATCCCCCATGCTATCATACACCATCCAAACAGAACGCACCCACATCCACCTCTTCAGTACATCCAACATTGAACCCGAGATCATTAAAAGTTCGAGTTCTTGGGTTGAGCTTTCTACGCCTTGACCGTACTCCTCTTCATCCCCTTCCGACTCGCCCTCTCCCGCTCCTTGTCCAGGTACTTCCTCTGCTCGTCCGCGCTCAGGCGTCCGAGCTTGGCGTCCCGCTGCTCGCGCTTCAACTTGTCGGCGGCCAACTTGCGCTCCTCGGCCTTTTCCTCCTCGTCGACTTTGCGGATCTTGGCAATCTGCTCCTCGCGCGTCTGCTTGATGCGGCGCAGGGCCTCGGGGCGGAACTTGGCGGAGGTGGCGAGCTGGTCGGGCAGGCGCAGGAAGTATTGGAAGAGCGGGAGGCTCGAGGCGTAGTCGGATTGGAGCTTGAGGGAGAAGCTGATGCGCTTTTTCGGGGTGGTTTCGTCGAGGCTGGGAGGGGTCAGCATTGGGCGTTTAAGAACATTGGTGAGTTTGGCTTACGTCTTGGGCTGGTCAATGGGCTGGTCGGAGACGATGAGGGCCTCGAAGTTGTCGCCGGCGCTCTCGATGGCCTTGATCAGCTCAGGGGTAAGGATCATATCGGTGATTTCGGCGCTTTCGCTCATGACAGCGGTCCAGACGGGGAGCTTGGCGTGGTCGCGGGTGGTGGTCAGAGACACGTCGTAGCGGTCCTCGCGCAGACGCTTCATGATGTCCTTGTGGACAATGGCGAAGACAAAGCCGTCGTAGGAGCTGTTGGGCACCTTCTTCTCGTCGCCGGAGCCATACAGCGGGGCGTGCTTGGTCTCGTTGCCATCGAAGACGTAGGCGGTGGCCTCGACACGCTCGGTTGGCGCAGGGAAGCTCTCGAAGAACAGGGGGATAATCATCTCGCCGAGGATCATAAAGGGGTTGTAGCGCTTGAGGAGCGTCAACTTGAAGTCGATGAAGGCGACATTCTGGCGTCCCGTCACGTAAGTCTGGTACTCGTCGGCCTTCTTCTCGCGCAGGATGTCGTCTGAGTTGGCCGCCTGCTCGCCCGCCTTGTAGCCGACCTGGGCGAACTCGTTCTGCAGGACCGGCGCATGTGCCTTGGCCCACGCCTTCGCTCTGCTCCTGTTGGCGCGCGTGCCCCAGACATGGACGACGACCAGCAGGAAGAGGAAGGGCAGAATGTACATCTCGAGCTTGAAGTCCTCGGCTGTGGTGCGCTCCCACACGCGGTACCACGCCGTGTAGGGGCGCGCACCAACAGCGCCCGTCTGCTGCGCCATGTGGGCGGCATCTGTGAAGGACGAGATGGCCGCGGGCGTCGGGTCAGGAGCGCCTGCGTAGTCGGCGAAATCTGGTGTTGTTAGTTATGCGACCGTGGGGTGCGAGGCATCATGGGGGCCGTTACCAGCGTCGCCGCCAGCTGGGGCCGGGACAGGCTTCTGGCCGCCGAACAGGTTCTTGACGAAATCGGCCATGGCGAATTGACCTCTGGTTACTCGGGATGGGAGGTTGAGGATAGATCGCGCAGTCCTGGTCGAAGGATCTCGGCGTGGGCACTGACCTCATTTTCGGTACGCTAGCACCAATGTGGAGGGGTAGCTCTGGTGCGTGCTGGGGAACATCCGGAGACGAGCGAGCTGTGCTGTGCTACCCTGGAGGCGCACCGAATCAAGTCTCCATCACACATTCACCACCATAGTGCATCGTTAAATATTCGAGCACAGCACTAAAAGATGGGGATGTGATATACAAGCAGACTTGTGCAGGTGTTATTGGTCCATGCACGGTGTGGCAGACTGTTGTCTACAGATCTTACGACCGATATGCCTGTATAATCTTGGAAGCGTGTCTGAGTTGCTTTGCAGTTGAGAGGTGATGATCGGCGTCTGTCCCCGGAGACGTGACCGGGTGTTCCGTTGATTCGAAACATTGCGAGACTGGGTCTTGAGGTTGCGATGACACGTGAATTGCTGGCTGCCTTCTATTCGAGTTTGACACAAAGAAATGTGCTCAGATGTAAGTTTGGATGTTTGTACATTGATGCTGCCAGATATTCTGTTCCTGATGACCTCCCAGGCTATCATTCCACTTGTTCCTAGAATCTAGTTCTTGCCGAACCAGGTCTTGTGTCCCTGTGTCCAATTAGCGACAGAATGGATGGTGCGTCAAATAGCGACTTACGAGGAAAAGACGGACCATCATGTACATACTGCAGCTGATGCTGGTGTACATGCCCATCTTGAAGGCGGGAACCATCCACCTGCCGCGGGCCTGCACGAGTCTTCGTTAGCCACTGTTCCAGGTCTGCTCTCCAAGATGCGCCATATCGATCCTCGATAAGGGTGGGCCATTGCGACAGTCGTCCTCGGGTAATGCCACAATCCACGTCATATCCGTCTCTTGCCCTGCGCTCCCCCTTCATGCTGATGACTACGCACCTTCTGCCATGTCCTCAAGCCATCGTGCTTCTGGAACTCGCGCTGGTAGTGCGGCACACGGTTCTCGCGGAAAACCCAGCTGGCCAATGTCAGTATCGAGCTGTGTGCGGGAGGCCCGAGGGGTGCAGCGACAGCCGGCGCGACGCCGAGGGCGCATTCCGAAGGGACCTGCAGCTGCGACGTAGACGTACCCTGCCATTGTGAAGAATGGAGATGTGTTCGGTGTAGTGTGCGGGTGCAATGGGTGGTTTGGTGGGTGAGAGTGTCGTGCGGTCGAGGTCGAATGATGCAGCGGAGGAAGTCAGGCGCCAAGACGACTAAACTCTTTGCAGCACCCGCGACTTTTGCGACTCCAAACTTTTGTGCAGGGCGAGGACATCAACGCGTCCAATGGCTGTACCCGTGAACCTTACTGCAATTTGTTAATGCCACCGGCTCTGGACAGGCTCCTCGCCAGCCCGTCTGCCCTGCGACTACTCCGCCACATCGTCAGCGGGTGTGCAGTCCCGGCACCATGTTCAGCAATTCCTCACTATTGCTGCCACCATAGCGAACATCGCCGACGTTACACGACCAAGAGACCGGACCGCGCGAAACTCACATGGCGAAGATGGAAGGAAACATCGGAAGAAATTGCCAAGCGCGAGCAGATTCGCCAATTCCTTGAGGCAGATGAGCTCTCTCCAGCACCACCTGGCGAACATCAGTTAGAGGCTATAATCAAGGGCTCAGGAAGAGGAACACCGGCTACGAGCAGTGAGGAAAAATGGGCAGCTTTGCTCTCTCGTCGCGAGAGGCAGGAGGGTGGACGAGGTGTCGTGGCTGTCTGGAAGCTCCGACAACAGGCGCATTACGACCTACCCACCAGCGACACACAACATAGCGAGTATCTCTGGGGTACCTTTATCAAGCAGCGGGACCTGGTTGAGCAAGTCATCGACTATGCTGCCGAGTTGGCAAAAAAGTCAGAGCAGACGTATGCTCGCCTGTACCCTTTGCTCATGATCTATTGGTTTCGGCGCGACTTGAAGCTGGCCACCAAGTACCACCATTACATGACATCCACTCTCGACCTCAAGACTATCCCCCTGAAAGAAGTGGTCCGATCTGTAAGATCCACGTCCAGTAACGCCGCTTATGAAGTGTTATTGGACATGTACCGGGCCACCGAACCGCAGGCTCTGTATGACGACGTCGTGCCGCTACTGATCGAACAAGGCCATATTACCATGGCCCGCCGCTGGCATAACCTCTGTTCCTACAAAGGAGACCTGCCGTCGGAAGACAACGCGGCACACCCAGTCATTCGTCTGCTTACCGCTGAGACGGCAGAGCTCTTAGAAAACAATGCCGTAGCCAAAGACGCAGCGAAACAAGAGGCTCGGTACAACGCAGAACTTATGCGACGTCTCCTCGGACGTGACACTGCACCCGTGCGCTTCGAAGACTCGTTCAGTGCAAAAATGTTCGCCACTAGAACGTTTCCACCGACATCAGTCATCAACGGCCTCGCGATGGTAGGAATAAACGAGATTGGTCCGCAAGCTGTTCAGGCCATGGCGTCTCGCGCAGACCCAGTCCAGATGCTGCCCGGACTGTTCGAAGCACTCAGAGCGCATGGCATAGCACTCCACGGATGTGTCTACTCCCTCGCCATGGAAAAGTTCGCCAAAGAACGCAATTGGGATCTCGTCACTAGCATGCTTCACAGTGACCAACATCCCGATGTCTTTGGCGACGCCAATGTGCAGAAGAGGCTGCTAGATTTCTACCTTGACCGGAATGATCACATGCAAGCACGGCGCACGCTTGCAATTCTGACACTTTTCCACAACAACCCTAGTCAGGAGTCATGGAATCTGCTCTTACGAACTCAGATCTGGCGTACCGGACCAGAGCATGTTGCGAAAGTGCTTCAAGACATGCGCGTTCATGGTATCATGGTCGATATCGAATCCTTAGCTGCCATCAAGTCCCTACTTCGTCCACGGAAACCGGGGCACAAACCCACTCACCCGAAAAATCGAGAGTTCGATGACCTGCGCTTCGTCACGCGCGTTTTCCAGAACCTTCTTGAGTTTGGTATGGCTCCCATTTCTCCGGCGGCATGGCGTTCACTTATCCAGCGCTATGGCATGACGTATCGGTTCAAAGAGCTCCGGCGCTTACTCTTGTGGCTCTTGTCCTGGTATGCGCCACGGAGTGCGTTTCAATTTGCAGATCTGCCCGCATCGCCGTTTCGGGAGCAAGCTCTTGAACGCCTGCGACTCGCTTATCCCACGGGCAACCATTTCTTCAACTTCCCCGACACAATTACTCAAAACGAGAGCAAGACGCATCCCATTCGGGAGTTGTTCCCCCCTCCACTTATACAGGCGCTCATTATTTGGGGCTTTCGCGCCGGGCTACTTCCGAATGCTCCCCTCGAACAATCGTTGTTCGGTCCGACCCTTGCTAAGAAGCATTACCGCCACAGATTGCTGCAACAGAAAATCTTACAACGCTCTGTATGGAGCATCGGTCTTCGAACTGTGGTCTTGCTGAGAGACCTCGGGGTATGCGTCCACTACCACACTGTCCTTAAGGCGCTTCAGGCGCAGTTCATCGTTCTCTTCGGACACGGCAGGTCAAATAAAATCGAAAACAGGATCATCGAGGAGGCTAATCCAGTTCCATACTCCCACTACGTCCGAGAAGTGAACAAGTATTGGGGCAGCCCGCTCCTCAGAGAGCCAAGATTGTTTCATCGAGGCATGATACATGATTCCATGTGGCATCCTCGCATGAAGAAAAAGTTCGATCGAAAGGCGTCAATCAACCTCAACGAGATTATGGGTCCGAATTGGTTGAATGACGAGAAGGAAAAAGACGTGCATCAGTATGCAGAGGCGGCGACAGGCGATGCTGCCTACCAGGAGCTGTTGAGAACGTTCAAGGCACAGGCCATAGCTATCGATAACAACGCAGGCGATGATGCATGGACGCATGAGGCAAGCTTGGACACAAAGACGGATGGAGAACGTGTGGGAGGACGGAGGCGTGTGCGACCTCCACCAACTGTACGGCGTCCTGTCCAGCAGTTCGCAGCACGCCGACCTCTCAGGAAACCTTAGGTACTGTCTGGTACACGAGGCCACATATTTCACGCAAGCAAGCGGACAATAAGAAATACCAGGTTGTAAACACAGTCATCATTGCTAGTAATAAAGACTTCATGTTTGAACATATCCGTTCGCTAATGCCATTAATTCGCGTGTCGTTATCTACTCATCAAATATCATCTGTACAGCACAACACCCACCTCTACTCCCTATTCTTCACCCCCTCATCCTTCTTCCCCTCCTTCGCCGTATCCTTCGCCTCCCCCGGCCCACTCGCATTCCGCAGCTTGACGCTCTCCTCCGTCTCCTGCAACAACGCCTCCTCATGCCCCACCGGAAAGAACCTATAACTCCTACACTCGGTATTCGTCCACCATCCCTAGAACATCGTAATCAGCACCCAGCAAACACAACATATCGTGTATAATCAACTTACTTTCTCCTGCTCCCCCTCCGCACTCACATCCCCACTAACATAATGCAAAAAATCCCCATGACTCACCACCACTATCTCCTCCTCCTCGCGATCCCGCAAAAACTTCCGCAACTCCGTCGCCCGCGCTTTCAGCGAGTCTGGCCCCGGCGCCCACCGCCCCTGCTTGCTGTTAAAGTCCGTGTACGTGTCCAGACACCGGTGGAAATCGACTATGTCGCCGTACTCTTTTTCCAGCGAGCGGATGTCGCTGGGTGTGTTGGCGGGCTTGTCGGTGGCTTCTTGCGCCAGCGGTAAAGCTAATATCTTGATTTTCCCGTCTTGCAAGTGAGGCGACATGCTGATGCTGGCGGTTTGGATGGCGCGCCGGATCGGGCTGGCGCAGACGAGGGAGATGCGGTCGAAATAGGGGAAGGTGCGCGCGAGGGCGCGGCATTGGTCGCGGCCTTTGGGGGTTAGGTCGGGGTCGGGGATGGATTCGTCGTTTTGAGAGTTGTGGTAGCCTTCGGCGTGGCGGATGAAGTGGACGGCGTGGGGGGCCATTGTGGTGTGGAGGGAGGGATGGGGGTTGATGGATATGGGGGGTTGGGCTAGGTGGCAGGGTGGTTGGATGAGAAAGTGTGTAGTTGATGTTGATGGAGCTTTGGAGTGGTTAAGGGTTGTTTGGGAGGGTTGTGCTTGGACTTTCAAAGTGTAGTGTAGGAGTTTGGTGTGTGTATGGTCGAGCTGAAATGGGTTGTATAGTATTGAAATCCTTCAGTGAGGATAGAGAGATACTTATACTATGATAGAGTTCAGAGCTAGACGTCACTCGCGTGAAGCTATAGTGTGAACCTGCACCTCGAAACGAAAGCCAGTCTTTCCAGCAAAGTGACGTGGAAGACAGTGCTTTCAACGCTACAATGTGCCCATACTAGTATCTGCACGAGCAGACTTCAGCCTGCACGTTGCCTCGACGTACACAGTACAGGTCCTGTGATGTCAATCTCCACAACGCTGCCAACAACGCTTCCAACCACAATTGTATGCGGGGAAGTCGTTTTGGTGTACTATTGGCTCTGCATTGTGTTGGCTCTCCGGCAGATCCTTCAAGATCGTCACAGGTACCAGCGATGAGGTAACAGGATATTAGCTCCCGCCTACCGCTGCGTGGCGATCACCACTCCTCGCTGGGTCAAGCCAAGCATGACGATCAAGACCTTGAGATCCAGCAAGCTTTGCCTTGGTTTGCTCGTTCGGATGATGTCCCCTTCGTTCGGAGGCCGCGTGTCTGTAGGCACGATATCTCTTTCCTCATTGTGGACATTGTGCAGATTTGGCCTAGGCGAAGACGTCCTCGAAAGGTGCGTGAACAATACTGGATAGTTTTCCAAAGCCGCTGGAGGCACGCAGCGGCAAAATTGGTTCTGTGACGTCGCGCATAGATACAGCCCTCCTCCACTCCCAAACGTGGTACCATCGTTGGTGTTGAGGACCTTCTGCCGTAAGATCCGCTATTGGCTGTGACGTCAAGTACGTTCAACTACGCTAAGTGCACATCCTCATTCGTAAACCTAGATGCTAGCTTCAACACTGGAACCTGATCATCAAAG
Source organism: Phaeosphaeria sp. A1 3.1a (assembly GCA_003501895.1). NCBI lineage: Eukaryota > Fungi > Ascomycota > Dothideomycetes > Pleosporales > Phaeosphaeriaceae > Phaeosphaeria > Phaeosphaeria sp. A1 3.1a. The sequence continues at coordinate 70,207 of QVXC01000106.1, forward strand.
CCTAGAAATATTCTAGAACACTGTTCTGTGTTTGCGGAGAAGGTTGAGGGTGGCGGAGTATCGAATATGAGGTGAACGCACACATCCATCCATACCTGGATGAAGATTCCGCTGTTGACATGGTATTGTGCCGAAACAATACCGCTAGAGAGGGGTGGAGGTGAGCTACACGTCACTTTTCTTGTAAGAAAGATGATCCACCTGCTGAAAGCATGATCTAGAACTGCACATGCAGCCATTTCAAGCACTTGCTATCTAGTATGCGGGGGGCGGCGGTGACGCTGCGTTGGCAGTTCTCGTAACCTGGTTTTTGAACGACTGACTTGACATTCTGCTTGCCGACTTCTTACTTAGACTGATGAAAGCAAGAGAGAAAAATTCCGAGTTGTTGGAAGAGTATAACTAGTCTCAATGCGACGAATTCATGGCTGTTGTGATCGTTTATCAGCCTCGTCAACGAACCGCATTCGTGTCTTCCTCTCTGTGCTTATTCATGGTATAATTCCTTGCATTCCGACCTATATCTTCTCTTCGACGGTCATAATGCTGAAGTTTCACGATGATGAGCTCCAGGTTGTCACCACTCGCTTGGCTGATCTTTTAGTCCGATTGTCTCGAGACACATCATTGTAATCATCAAGATTCCCTCCGACCTCTGAAACTCTTCTGATGACTTGATGAACCAACAACATGCGCCTGTACCACACCCTTTCCCCATTTCCTTACTCACACAGCATTGCAGTGCACTTCATGTCTCTTGCTGCCCATAGCTCTTCATTATCGACATAGCGTTGCTCGAAACCTGCTCCATGACAACCCGGATTCCACTCCTTGGACTGCTGCTCCTGCATTGTCGTTTCATTGACCTGGGTTGAATCGACAAGGTTGTACTTTATCCCTTTTCGGCCTGTTTATGCTATCCCTCAGTCCAATGTTTGCAACAAGGATCATGAATGACTTCGATGGCCATAGAGGCGCGTTGTATTATGTGAGTTTCGTTGGATGTCATCGATGCTGCTAAAGTTAATGTTCGGCTTGCACGGTGTGGTACATTTGACTAGGTACTTTCAGATTTATCTCCCGGAACGGCAAAGTTCTGCTCTGAGCTGGTGAGGTGGAGTCGGGATTGGTGGCGTAGAACTTTGTATCAACCTCTGCTCATTAAAAGAATTAGTTCGACGCGACCAAAGCCTTCGTACGGAGAGGCAAGACGTCGCCGGTAATACAGGGTTGCTGGAGACCTTTCTGGAGGGTCGAGCAGAGTGCGTTGGCGCCTTGCGATGATGCTCATGACATTGTGAATGTACCATTTCCCTTGTGCATGTATGTGAAATACTGTCGCAAATCTCATCGCTGTTTCTTAACGATGCCAATTACTCCCATATGGCTGGTGGGTTTCTTCCTCGAGTGATTACACATTTGCGAAGGTGTCAATGAAAAAAAAGGAAAACCCGGAGTTGAATCCGGTATAAGCAACACCGTACGTATGAACGATGTGCTGGAGGCAAAGATGTTGAAGAAGCATCTGTACGATAGTGAGTCAACTGATCCATGACATGTAATCAGGAATACTTACTTGCCAATTCTTTAGCTTGTCCGGTGAAGTCTGGCCGCGCACTGCCAGTCAACACGGGAGGAGCCGTCCGAAACCAATCTCTAGCACAGCAACAGGATAAACCAGACTTGCCAAGTGCACCATACCAAACTCCAGTCTACAACACGCATCAAACTGGATCGGGAAAATAACGGAAAGAGTTGCTCGAAAGCGGACCCAAACCGCCTGTAGCCTAGAGCGAAGGGAGCTTGCGCATCTCCGCCGCTATCAATGATCTGCCCCTTGACTGATCACTCAAGCGTTGCCCGAGTTTCAGCCCCAGCATAGACGGCAAGTTTCAGGTGTAAGTGTGCTCTCACAATGGCGTCTTCCAAGGAAGAGGAGCTCCCGCAAAGCACCGGTGCTTCAAAATGCCATATGTCATACTGCTTCAGATCAATCTCGGCAAATATGTGCTTGATCAGGATCAATACAAACTGCCCAGAGGCAGCTCCCATCGATTTCTGTTCTGGTACGAGACAGCTTGGGCTTATCTGTACCGATGAAGGAGAGCCAACATTCTCCATAAACACATAATGCCGCCGCAGCTCCACGTATGTCGCTTTGGAACGATCGGCGGAAGGTTCAGCTGGCTTTGGACGACTGTGCACGCGAAATGGCCATCATGCGCGACTGCACAATTGCTGCTCGAGGTGACCCTCTCGAGGCTGTCGATGAAGGAATGCGCTCCTTCGACGAACTATTTCCGTTGCATTGAGTTGGTATGTAGAGATGATTGTGAGAGAGGGAAGAAAAACGAAAGATAAGAAATACCATGGGAAGGACAGACAGTGAGCTCCTCCGAGAGCCTCAGCAGGTAGATTCGGGGTCGGGAAGATATCGGTGTGAGTGGCTCGGAAGCTTTCACACGGACGGCTAGCCTGGGGAGAAGGGAGCTTGCGCATCTTCAGCCGCCATTGAGGAGGGGGACCGCTGGTGTCCCCTTCCGCAACAAACACTGATACTACTCCACCAAAAAGCCTCAGGACGTGAAATCTAGATTGGAAAGCTCTGCACTGTGAGTAGCTGGCAAAGCTTCCGCACTCCAAATGACACGTCCTCCGTCAACCAACCTTAGCGATAGCAGATCTAGAAAGCTGTCAATACAAGCTGGCGCGAACGACAGACTCCCATCGACTGGACAGGGGCTGCACATAAAGATCGCGCAGCCCGCATCCTTGACAGACATGCGAAAGCTATCTCGACCCCACATCCATAACGCTTACGCCATAGATGTAAAGTCTCGAACGGTTGGCTTCAGGCAACTCTGAACTTTGGGCGACAATCTTCTGGCGACACTCTTCGGGCGACAGACTTCAGACGACTGACTTTGGGCGACTGTCTTTGGGCGACTAATGTTGGGCCGTGAGGGGGTGGAGTTGAGATATAGAAACGAATTGGGGAAGAAACGATATCGGCGGCGACAGTCGAGGTTTTATACAGTGTGGGAATGGCACTAGCTGGAGCGAGCGAGCTTGGACCACACAACGGTCATGTGTGGCCGCGGACGTGGCTGTGTCGACGGTGAATGTCGCACACGGCCTTGGGAATAACGTCACTGCGATGATCTCAGTTCTGGATTCAGTGAATATCTTGATTTCTGCGAAGTTAGGCCGCTCATGAAGCTCTTTGACAATCTCTCCTTTTTTTCTGTGGCAGGGTGGTTTGTGCGAACAGCGGACCGACGCATGGTGCCAAGACATTGTATGGTGTAGTGTGCGAGTATGCAGTATGTAATCTTTCACTCAGACGGTATATACATGGTCAGTGCATTCCCTAGATTCCTAGTGCGTCGACCGGAGTACCCACTGCCCATAAATCACTCTTGTGGCCCTCGTGGCGACCACAACGTTCAATTTGCACTTCAACTACTTGACAATCTCCACTCAACCAGTTGTGCGTATAAAATGACTCACGGCGCACACACCCCTGCTAATTAGAGCACAGTATACACTGATCGACATGAAGAACGGCGATCTTCGTGGGGTTGGGCTGCAAGGTGGCGCCGACGGCATCGGAGGTCCCTCAGACGGAGTGCAAGCAGCGATGAGCACAGGTAACGTCTCAGATCAACCTTCATCAACCATTGACTCTAACGAAGTAGCCAGTAACCACGAGGGAGGCATCGCGATCGCGCCCACTGGCCGCTCTCGTGCTGTCAACGCGAAGGAGGTTCCCGCGCTTGACCAGTCATACGTCTCGGATAAGATCAAGATTGAATACTTCGAGACTATCTTTGGTCTCACGTACGAGGATCTCGCGAACGACATTTTGGTCAAAGTGGGGCAAATTGGTACAAAGATGAAGGACCAAATCTTTATTGATTACCGCAACATCAATACGCCTGGTAATACCTTCAAATAACATAATTCTAGGGAAAATAACTGATTGTGCCGTAGGATCCATCGTCGACCCTGCGCTCGAATTCACAACTCGTTTTGAGCATACTATACCCACTCCAGGTCGCGACCGCTCAATTACTGCTCGCAACAAGGCACCAAGAATGAAGAGCCTTTCCAGCAGTGACAACATCGTTCTGTCACCGCTTGTTGGAGCCAAATCGACCTACGGCACCAAACCCCATATCACAGCTCGTTCCGGGGACGTCATACCCACTTCTGGTCGTGAAAACTCCCCTAGTGTGGCTGCTAACGTCACGAGGAAGGAAAATGTCGCAAACCATGATGAGATTGTTCCATCGACACTCACAGTCGCACGATCGGGCGCCATGTCCAAATCCGAAATCAAGGCTGGTTTCGAGCACGGCACACCCACTTTGGGTAGTGCTTTATCAGCCGTCACTTCTTCTCAGGCAGTCAAGGAGGAGACAAGCGCTGGAATTACCAACGATACACCACTACTACACGCCATGGTCAAATCGAACAGCAAGACTACAAAGGGAGTACCTGCAGACACCGGCAAGAACGCAGCGAGTTCAGTCCCTGCAAAGCTGTAAGCGCTGAAACGCGACTGATGTGGTATGGCACACTAATGCCTGAGAGCCCGAAGCCCGACCCTAGGCCCAAGACAAACCCTCGCGTTCAGAAGATGCAGGGCTCAAAGCGTCGTAAATCCACTCCCGCCCCAGTAGATCATCTCCGCCGAAAACCCAAGTATCGAACGCCGTGTCATGCAGAAGAGTTCTCCGACAACGGAACCTGCAACAGGGAGCGCTGCGAGCTGCTGCATAATTGTCAGAGGGAGTACTTCTACAGCCAAGACTACATTGATGCTGGCCGGCCTTGGGAGATTGACGAGCCACGCATCACCGATTTGAACATGCTCGGATTCCACCCCTACCCCCAGCGCCTCTTCACTCAGGCACAGAAGGGAGCTTTGTGGAGCTTTGGGAAACTACGGTGGATGGTAAGAGGAGTATTCGTGCAGGAACACGTCGGTGGGGAACGACAGAATGGCCATGAGCAAGTGTTGCCAATCACCAGAATGATGAGCTGGGAGAGTAAGGCGTGTGCCGAATTCGCACCACTCACGGAGTTTGCTTTCCAACAATTTTACGATTATAGCCATGCGGAGATGGCCGGCGCTAGTTAAGCAGCAAAGAACAGTCAAATGGGATCAATAACCTCGCATCCGTGGCCGATGCGTGCTGATTTAGAGACACACAGCTATCGGTGATGTGATTAAGCTCGTCACGCTTTGAAACTGATTAAACCTCCGATACAACTGGCCAACAACTACAGCTTTGCCTTGCCTTCCCTCTCCTCAGCCTCCGCCCACTCTCGTAGAACTCTCTTCAGAATCTTCCCACTCGGACTCTTCGGTATTTCATCCAGAAACAAAACACCGCCTGTCAGCGCCTTGTAGCTAGCTAGATTACTACTGATGAGCTTCTTTACCTCTTCTGCCGTAATCTTGCTTCCAGGTTTGCGCACAACGTACGCACGAGGTCTCTCTGCGTCTGAGCCAGGTTTCGCCTTCAGCCCGATGACCGCGACATCTACGATATCGTCTTTGGCGTCTAGGAGCACGGCTTCGAGCTCTGGTGGAGCAACTTGGAAGCCGCGAACTTTGATGAGTTCCTAGAAAAGATTAGAGGATGACATTGTGCTTACATGTTGTGTTGCGTACCTTCTTTCGATCAACAATGTACCACAGCTTTGTTTTGCTGTCGCAGTAAAGTATGTCGCCAGTGTGCAGATAGCCTTCTTCATCCCAGGTCTCCGCGTTCGCTTTGGGGTTGTTGTGGTACTGGCGCACCACTGTTGGACCACGCACGCATACTTCGCCACGCACGTCGAAGGCCGTGATGTCTTTGCCGTCCTCATTGACTAGCCTGCCACTGGTTAGCTGTGCACCCGTGTATGAGCGAGGTTGATGTACTTCACGTCCGTGTTTGCCATTATTTTGCCAACACTACCCGTATCGTCCGCCTCGGGATAGTAGAAAAGCGTGATGGCGCTCGTTGTTTCAGTCATACCCCAGACTTGAGTAAATGTCGCGTCGGGAGCCATTAATTGCCTCATCCTCCTTTGACTGCCTGCGTCGAGTGGCGCGGCACCTACTTGTGCAGTGCGTATGCTTTTCAAGCTGTATTTCTTGCTGAGCGGGCTGTTGATGATAGCGATCACAAGGGGCGGCACCACACCAAGATTGGTCACTTGGTGTTTCTCAATACCAGCGAGGAATGGCTCGAGCTCGAATCGTCGCATGATCCATAGTGGGTGGCCAGTCCGGAATGGGGACACGTGGACAGCTGGACAAGTCGCGACGTGGAAAAGTGGCAGTGGGGAGATGTGGCGAGGTTCCCAACTCATCGAATCTTCTGACTTCGTGGCCGTCATCGTGTGGTATGAAGTGGCGTTATAGTGGCTTTGACAAGCTGTCTTGGGTAAACCCGTCGTGCCTGATGTCGTGAGGCGGGATACATCCGTGGTCTTTAAAGTCTCAAGATCTGTGATGCGCACCCAATCTTCCTCACCATGCTGCAGCAACCACTCCCAAGAACGATATCCCTCAGGTACAGCTTGTCCGCGGACATTGAAGATGAAAACATGATCTTGTGGAATTCCTTCAGCATTGGTGCCTTCGGCTACTACGTCCAGGAGGTCCGGCTCGACGATAAAGAACTTGACTTCAGCTGTGCGAATGTGATGGCGCATCTCTGCAACGCGGTAAGCTGGGTTCGTGCCCGAGAACACACCTCCAGCTCCGACACCACCTAGAAACACCATCGGATACATGATGTCGTTGAAAGAAGTGATGGCAAAGCAGTCGCCCTGCTTGAGGCCGGCTTTTCGAAATCCTGCTACCAATTTGCGCACGATACTGAGGCCCTGCCGGCGCGTGATTGTCCGCGATTCGTTGTCCGCATCGTGATAGACCTGGTCTATAGTTAGAAGAGTCTGGTTCGAAGATGAAAGATGCATACTGGTCTGTCGTTATCATAGTCCGTGTTTCCAAATGCAAATGTTACTACATCTTGTTCAGGTAGAGGGTACGATTCTTGCGACAGCCAAGGCATGTGAACTGATTACTTGGATACTGGAACGGTGGTCGTGAACAAGCTGGGAGGGTACTTTGTGGCGTGATAGCGTTGCTCAAGGGCTTTCAGAGTATCGACCGCGCGACTTGGCTCAATGTTTGATGGTGGATAAGCTGTTGTCATGTTCATGTATCGACGTCTCAGGGACTGACCACGTTGCCGAGGCTGTTGTCGATCGAACCCAGTCTGGCTTACTCCGCACGTTCCCTTGGCCAACACAGCAGTGTGAGGTATCCTGGTAGTATCGAGTCTTGGATAGCCAGAGATCTCGCTATTTCTTTGTTTGCTAGAAGCATGCTGCATCACCATCGCCCATCTTGGAGGACTGAGTCGGCCATCAGAGTTTGGTAAAGGATGATCGAGTTCGGGCCTGTCGTTACTGCCATGGGACCTGCGAAGCTGCAATACAAAACATCTTGTACTTTTGACCTGTTGAAAGGTGATGAATCTACTCGATTTGTGAAACGACAAAGGTGTTTTTGAGCGTGCCTGAGAAGACGATGGTGGTGCTGTCTGTTTTCGGCTTAGACCGTCTCGGCCACGCGCCCTAGGACCCCGTTCCCCGACTTCCCCACGCCTTCTAGACTTAATTTCCTCTTCCCACCATGATCACTGGCCACGTTAATTCGATCGAAGCCAGATACTGTTCCTCCATCGACTTGCTTGCCACTTGCGCCAATCTGATAACGTAAGGGCTGTTTGCTGTGACCTTGCTCAGCCGCATTCGCGATGTCCACGATGGGGAAGCTGTCTCGTCCACGGAGACGCCTTGTCTCTGATCCAAATCGGACCACCAGTCCCGTCCAGTTCCAATTTTCATAGCTCAAGTGCCTGGGCAATGACTAAAATCTAAGAATCACCCTCTGGGCATTCCAATCAAGGCTAATTGCGACTCAAGTCCTTCCGGGACCATGATCAATGCTGCGGATGCATTGCTCAGAAATGCTTAGTAGCGGTCGGGGCCTCCACATTTCGGGGTACAGTGTCCCGGACCCCAGCTGTATAAAGAGCAATAAAGGCCCCGTGGGGCATTACAGGTTCTGGCGACATGTTCGGTACCAGGCTATTGGAAAGATGCGCTCGTTGTTCGACACGAATATGAGCGATTCATCGCTGTCGAGTTCTCACTCAAGGATGGTAAGACACGATTTACTTCCGACCTATGTCATGAATTGTACTTTCACATGGGCTAACAAACCTTTTGTAGGCATAGCATACGACGTTAGCACAATGATTCCGAAAAGCTCATGATTTCGATCATCTCGGCACGTGTCGTCTCATACGATGTGTCGCAACGCGTCAAAGTTCCTTGACAGTGGGCGACACGATGTCCCGAAGACTGGAGAGACTTACCGTCCAGACGTTCCGCCGCCGGTCACTGTCACCTCACTCCACCACGACCCCTTTTCATCGCACTATTGTCAAATTTACAGTGAAGAGTCTTCACTTGAGTGGGCCGCTAGTTTTAAGAATCTCGGACATCGGATGATCGGAATGAGGCTGCACGCAACATCGGGGCAGTCTCGGTCAGGATCGGCACCACCTGAACCCTAAGACTTTTGCTTCACCCACAGTATGGGAATACAGCGCTGCTCAGAAAAATATCGCATTGAAGATACCAGAGTTATGAGCTCAGGCGGTCATGCTTGATTTGAGCTCTGTTCACCATTCTCCTGTTGAACACCGCGCGTTTTGGACCCCGATACGTCCCGCTCCTAGCGCATCACGCATACCATCCGACCAACGACCGACGCTTGCAAGGGCCATCGTTATGGTATAGCGCACTCACGATCGTCCCGCAATGACGTTGCTACCCGTCCTCGACTTAGACGAGTCTGGCCCAGGACGTTTGATAGGTTCAACAAGTCGGCCGAGTTGAACTCGCGTACATCGTACATCTGTGCCTGGTGGTTCCACTCGCAATGTGCAGCTCTATTACAGCAGTCAGAAGCCAGCGTACCTGGATCAAGACGCGTGATTGAGATGACATTGGACCCGATCAGGCTCCATGATGCTTTCACGGTGGAGATCTGGTCCAATGCCATACCAAGTGCTCTCCAGCCATCGGCAGAGTTTCTGTAGAGATACGATCATGGGCGTTGAAGAAATTTCCTAGTCGGTCACTCCACGGTCCGAGTGTCATGATCGAGGAATAGCTAAGGGAACGTCGGCCTGGAGGCTGCAGCACGTTACTCGGTGTTAAGCGGCTTACTCAAGCTACCTTCCATGCATTGACGTCGGTCCCTGGGTCTGCAGGGCAGACTTTGATTGTCTAGGACGATGTTGGAACGACGACCGGGGCTCCACTGCCTGTTGGCCACGCGACTCCGCGCTCCCCTCTATTTATGAAGCGCGTCTTCTCCTCATAACCCGCAGTCTACTCCTCTTTCTTCAGCCCCAGACGTCGCCTTCTTCGATAACGTCCGGCACAGAGGTTCAATCAATAACAATCCAAGAGGACTGAAAGAAAGAGATTTGTCACCTATCACCATGCGCTTCTTTCGCAAGGCACAAGAGGGTGTCCCGGAGAAGGGCACTCCTGCCAACTCTACACCAGCCGACACACCACCTAGGGGCAACTCCCGCACTGCTGAGGAGGTTATGCCTCAGGGTCGTGTACCCGCTATTGCGGTGATCTTGGGCGCGGTTGCCAGTATCGGCGGTTTTATGTTCGGCTACGAGAGTGGTCAGATCTCTGGCTTTCTCGCCATGTCTGACTTTATTGATCGTTTTGGCGAGAACGGCTCCTTCTCTGCAGTTCGCCAAGGAACTATCGTCGGCCTTCTATGGTATGTGCCACAAATTCTTTTATGTTGGATCATGCTTACATCTGATAGTATTGGTACTTTACTCGGATGTCTCTGCTCCGCACCTTTGGCAGATACATACGGTCGCAAACTCACGATCTCCGGTTCCGCCTTTTTCTACATCGTTGGTGTCATCATTGAAATCACCAGCAAGTCTGTATGGGTACAATTCGCCATGGGTCGCTTCACAGCGGGTCTTGGGATAGGGGCGCTATCCACCGTCGTCCCTATGTACCAGTCTGAGTCCATTCCCAAGCGGATTCGTGGAGCGACCGTCAGCTCTTACCAGCTTCTCATCACCCTTGGTATCTGGACTGCTTACATGGTGAACTATGGTACCTCCAAGGGATACAACGACAGCGCGCAATGGAGGATTCCCAACGGCCTATCCGCTCTTTGGGCCATAATCCTGGGTAGCACTATCCTTTTGCTTCCAGAGTCCCCTCGCTACGCATACCGCCAGGGCAGGATCGAGGAGGCACGCATGAACATGGCACGTCTGAACGGTGTCGATCCCCACAGCGCTTTCATCGATAGTGAGATCCGCGAGATTCAGGAGAAGCTTGAAGCTGAGTCCACCGGAGGAGATCACCCATGGCACGAGATCTTCACTGGTCCTCGTATGCTGTACCGCACCCTTCTCGGCATGGTGCTCCAGGCTGGACAGCAGCTTACAGGTGCCAACTACTTCTTCTATTACGGTACCACCATCTTCACGGCTACTGGACTGGACAACTCATACGTTACCTCCATCATTCTTGGTACGGTGAACGTTGCTGCCACTATTGTGGGTCTGTGGATCGTGGAGAACGTCGGTCGCCGCAAGGCCATGATGGTTGGTGCTGCATGGATGGGCGTGTGCTTGTTCATCTACGCCTTCGTCGGCCACTATCAGCTCAACCAGGAGTTCCCCCAGAGCACTCCTCAAGCCGGAAACATCATGATTGTCTTCACGTGTCTGTTCATTGCAGCATTTGCTACCACCTGGGGACCCCTTGTCTGGGCCATTGTCGGAGAACTCTACCCTGCGCGTTACCGCGCCGTGTGCATGGCATTGGCAACTGCTAGCAATTGGTAAGCTGTTCGCTGCTAGGAAGACATGATTCATGCTAACACTTCGCTAGGCTGTTCAACTTCCTGATCTCGTTCTTCTCGACCATGATCACCAACAACATCGATTACTTCTACGGTCTGGTGTTCGGTGGATGCTGTTTCGCGCTCTTCTTCGTCGTCTACTTCTTCATGATCGAGACCAAGGACCGCTCGCTGGAAGAGATCGACACTATGTACGTGCTTCACGTCAACCCGATCACCAGCTCCAAGTTCGATGCCTCGTCGTTACGAAAGGACGGCCTCATCGACACAGACATGCTCCACATGGGAACTGGTGGCCGTACCTTCAGCAAAGCTGAACAGGCTGGCCAGAACGGACAATCGAACGGTATCCTTGAACCTGCTGAGCGTCAAGAACTCCAGGTCTAAGGTTTGCACGAAGCTACTGCTTGTCACACATGCGGGCCTGTCTTAGCACTTTGGCATGCTGCCTTCATTTCACATGCCATCAACACTACCATTTTTTTGTAATACTACATATCCCTCAGGTCATTCTCTTGATTGTATGAGCAACATCAATCAATCTGCATAATCATTATCACCACGACCGAATAAAAACAGTGACATAAGCAATGCATGGCAAACTTAGTATCGCAGAAGTATTTCATGTGCCTTGGGGTGATTCTGAATCTTCGGCTGCGAGTAATTCTGGAACAGACATGGTGCGGGGTCCAGCTACAACCATCACTTCAAACCCGGGCACACTTTACAAATGTACAGGCAACCAACTTATCTCCTCGCACAAGAACTTTGATAAAAAACTTGTTGAAGCCATGCCCGCTACCACAATTGACCTGCCCGCCATCAAAGAACTGTCCTGGTCCATCAACACCTCCTACAATGTTTCCCAGATCATCTCCTACAATCTCGCACTAGGCGCATCCGGAAAAAACCTCTCCTTAGTCTACGAGGGCCATCTGAATTTCCATGCTCTACCCACCTTCGGCGCCGTCCATGGCATCGCTGTAATGGGCCTAGTTCACCGCGCAATGACCGACTTCCTTCCAAACTTCCAAGGCCACAATCACGTCCACGGCGAGCATTTTCTCAAGGTTGCGAGACCGTATCCCATACCACGAGGAACCGATGAGATCCGATTGACGACGACAGCGAAAGTGGTCGATATAGTCGATCGCAAGCGCGGAGTCCTGGTTTGCGTAGACATCGTGACTGTTGAGGAGAAGAGTGGGGAAGTCGTTTGCGAGAACGAGTGGGCAGGTTTCGTCATGAAGGTGCCAACTGCTGGATCGAATGCGACACAAGTACTACGAGGGTCGAGGACGATGTCACATGCTACACCCAAGAGAACTCCGGATCGGGTGCTAAATCACAAGACGTCGCCCGAACAAGCTGCGTTGTATCGAGCTGCATCGGGTGATTTGAACCCGTTACACATCGATCCGGATACGTCGACTTCTGCTGGGTTTCCTGCGCCGATATTGACGGGTACGTGTACACTGGGCATCGGTGTACGGCATGTGATTGAGGCGTTCTGCGATGGCGATGTGGGTCTGTTCTCAAGCGTTAAGGTCAGGCTGAGTAAGCCGGTGTTTGCGGCGTTGAGTGAGGAGGTTAGGACGGAGATGTGGGATCAGAGAGGAAGTGGTGGAACACGGAAGATATTATTCAGAATGGTGGTGGGTGGTGAAAATGAGAGGGAAGAGAAGGTTGTGATGAGTCAAGGATGTGTGGAATTGAAATATGAGGGAGCAAAATTGTAGACTTGCAGATTGGAGGGTATGAGATGAATTGCAAGCACCAGAAAAGTCCGTGGCAACGATAGGTGATCTGAATTGTGGTCTCAAGAGAGAAATCGTGGCATATTACACGACTTCCACCCGATGCCTTGACTCCTACGTATGTAAGATAGGCTTTTAGTCTGTGAATGTGAACGATATATAACCTGTTAGACCTGCTGAGAGGACCAGATGAGATGAATTGGATGATGAGTCTATCTCGGAGATCTGCCTCTTCTAAATAGGCAGGCAGTCTTGCTTGCTACATACAAAGGCTCGTGATACGAGGTAAGCATGTACGTGGTTTGTAACTACACATGTGCCTATCACAAGCTGCCTGCTCAAGCTGCTTACTGACATCTGATTGTACACGTGATGAGAGCTGCCACAAACCAACACGCGGACGTTTGAGCGGAGCGAGCATGTCCGCGAAACCAACAGCCCCCCTGCAGTTGAATCTGTGTGCAATACTTATCCAGCAAGAAGAGGACAAAGGAAAGAGAAGAACAAAAAAAAATAATGGGAGAAAGGACAAGGCTGAGTAGCTTCTATAATAAGAAGCCCCCCTGAAAAGCCACCCTCATATTCATCGGCGGGCATGACTAGTGGATTACTATAAGTTAGCGCTTTGACTACTGTTGCAGATTTTGAGTAGCTGTACCGATTTCAAGCCCTTTTTAGCAAGTTCATTTCTGAGTCCACTTGGCATAAGAGATGAACGAGTGGCAGCCTTCATACAAGGTAACACCTCACTCATCTACTCGATCGTCGACGATAATTTTTCAAGCCACTTTCTTGCATTCATTGATGGCGGAGGGCACCGTGTGTAAGAGCTCATCTTCTGGGACTTCGACTTCTTCCCCGACTATGACCGGATTCTTTGTGTGTGCGAGCAAGGGCAGGAGCAGAAAAGAGGGACCAGGTTGATTCCTATCTAATAAGGGAAACAGGGAATATATAGTCTACGAGTGATTATGTAACAGAGCACGTGATGCTGGCTAACACTTTGCGTAAGGACCCTGGTAAAGTCGGACCTCGAACTCACGGTACATTGCACTGGCTTGCGTGAGTTTCATATCACGCTTAGACGCAAGTTCCTCGAAAGCTCCATCATCTGTGGCGGCATGGTCACGTGCCAGCCACATCCTGCCAACACCTTGGTGACGTGACGAAACTACGAGCGCATCTCCAAGATTCGTGAAGCAGGCATGACACCTGAGGAGGCGCTCAAGACGGGCAAGAAGAAATGGCGTACAGTCAAGTTGACAAAAGCGAACTTTGCGAACATTGCGAAGACTGCTAGGGAATTTGAGCAGTACATTGAGACGCTGAGGGGAAGCGATAGCCAGAATGCGAGGGAGTCGGAATTGAGGTATGATGAATTCGATCCGGAGAGGCCGAGAGTGAGAAAGCAGTATCCTGGAATGGGGAATGTGAGGGATGGGATCAGCGAACTGCAGGATAATACGAGGGGTAAGATGAGCGGGGGAAAAGGGAAGACTAGGAAGAGTGGGAGGGCGGAGCCACCACCACCGGCAGCTGATGAGGAAGAGGAGGAAGAGGAAGAAGAGGACGACACTGATGACGATGAGGAGGACGAAGATGATAATGATGATTTCCAGAGTCACAGATGGAAGAGCTAATACAGCAATCAAGACTGAAATTTGAATGCAGTATTGTGTCTATCAAAAAAGGTTCTTAAACCTCGAAAGATTGCCCAAATATGCTCAAGCTGATGGATCGATGTGTTACATTAGACACTATTGCCTTCTATGATTTTCGTACAAACATGTTCTCGAGACCACCCTGAGTGACGCAGGTCCGTACAGCGCGCTCTTCCGAGTTCGCCACCGCTTCATCGCCCAACCTCCCCCCGAATCCAGACTTTGCTCCGTTATCTTCACTATTCTTCCACAGCACCATTCTCCACTCACACAGCCTCACACAACGAACTTCTTGCCCACACTCCTTCCCTCCTAACGCTTCCACCGCTTGAGCAGAAAAACCTCCACTTCTCTACTCTGCTTCTCCCTGAAGCCCTCAACGATCCACTTCGCAAACGCCTCCAAACACTCCAGCTTGTCGTCATCCTCCCCATACTTCGGGTAGATGCCATCCAGATGCACCTTCTGCAAGCCCTGATGCTCCAGCATAGGATGAAGATGAAAGAAGTCAAGGAAGTCCGCCAACTCGCGCGGCTTGATCTCCGCATGTATGTCCGTCTCCCCATTCACGTCCACCTCCCGCGTAACCAGCTTACTCCAATGGAACGTCATCGCCACCGTCTCCAACTTCGGACACTTGAGCATGAGCTGTACATCCGGATTCTGCTCGTCGATGACCCTCCCCACGCGGCGCTCGTTGTACCTATGTTCGTAAGGGAAGCTGATGCGCTTCACAACACTCGCTGCCTGACCATCCGGAAACGCGGCGAGGAACCCAGCGAAGCGCGACCCGATCTTCACGGGCTTGTGCTCTTGATACATGAAGTCGATCCAACCCGTCGTCTCGAGCATGTAATTCGTCACCTCGTCGTGCATCTTCTTGCTCGTCAGCGCAAGGGCGGGAAGCCAGGCTGTCATCTTGCAGATGGGGAGACAAGCGCCTGGGCCGCGATCGCACATGATGAGTTCGGAAGGCCAATTTCAGACGCAACACTGGTTGCCGAAGTCGTTGGAGTGTTGGTGCTTCTGTAGGCCGCCGGAGTCTCGCTCGAGGGTTAGGTAATGCTCGAATATGTGGAGACGTAGTTCGGCGGGGAGGGCGAGGAAGCGGTGGAAGTTGATCTCGGGGGCGTAGGGAAGTCTGTCGACGCAGAGGGCTTGGGCGAGGAAGAAAATGTGCGCGGAGTCGTAGAGGGGGTA
Source organism: Phaeosphaeria sp. A1 3.1a (assembly GCA_003501895.1). Classification (NCBI taxonomy): domain Eukaryota; kingdom Fungi; phylum Ascomycota; class Dothideomycetes; order Pleosporales; family Phaeosphaeriaceae; genus Phaeosphaeria; species Phaeosphaeria sp. A1 3.1a. The sequence goes on from QVXC01000106.1 coordinate 85,824, forward strand.
TTCGGCTTGGGTTTCGAGGTAGCCTTCGGCGGCGTCGACGATCTGGCGGAAGAGGTGGTGGGAGAGTGGATATACGTCGTCGGTTGAGATATCGTCCCAGCCGCCGGCATAGTGGTCACAGTAGCCGTCAGACCAGTCGCTATTGTTGTTGTTGTTGTCGTCGTAGTCGTAATAGTCGTTGTAGTGCCACGACATCCTGAGCTGAGATTTGTTGTGGTGTACTTCTTGAATTCGAAGAGGCTTCCAGCGGGTGCTCTCAGAGTAAGCAGCGTTTCTTCGAGGACAATCGCGGAGAAGCAGTTGATCCAGCAGGTGGAAAGGAGAGTGTTGGAGACTGGCTTAGTAGGGCGTAAAGAATACTTTATATATTGGAAGAGGTGCGAAAACGAAACATTGGGGAAAGCAGGTGGGGTGAATGGGTACTACACCAACGAGGTAACGATTGGGACCAGCCATAGTGAATGTGCACGTTGGGTTCCAAGACGTGGCTACATGATTCAGCACCTTGAGCTGAAGCAAAGTAGTATTCGTGACTTACTTAACGGAATGCGCAACTGCACGTTTATGCCACATCGGTTTTAAGTCTGCAATACACGGATTGTCGTTCGCCAAGCATTGGTACTACCTAAGTAGCACACTGAATAGTGTGCCAATCATTAAAAAATAGCAATGTACCTTGGTGGACTTCACATACACGATGGGCTTTGCTTTACCAACAGCAAAAGCATCCTATGGCCAGATACGTACGTATTCCCCGCTTCCACTTGGCAGATATAACAACATAAGAGCAGGGCTCACAGCAATACAATTAGCGGTATTTCCTCTGGTCCACAGGCAGCAACGTTTAACCGTTCCCGGAACCTCGAGCGCATGTGCAAACCAGCAGCCTCTGAAGACGACCAAGGATCTTTCATATCTCACAATGCGTCTTGACTGTCTCAATTCGTAGCATCTGAACACCGATATTGTCAGGGAAAGCCAACTTGCCGGGTAGCAATGGACAGACAAGCAGTTCCCCAGCTAGAGTTTGGTCGCCTCGTGCTGAGCAAGAACCCGGAGAACTTCTACCCCGACGTTGGGCAAGCTGCCTTATCACCCGGCAGTATGACTTCCAGCATCGAAAACTTCACTAAGTCATTACTGCGCGATGCCACTGTACCGGCATCAACATGCGCCGAGTCCCCGTCACCTACCCCTTCATGGCAAAGCCGTCCTCAACTCTCGATTTTGATGCTTAAGTGCGCCTCTATGCAAGCCATGCGTGGAACAAGCAATATATGCCGAATAGCTTTGCGCATAAGTTCCGGTCTGGTGTCGTGGAGGCGCGTTGTATGATTATTGATAATCTGGTAAGTCGGAAGCCATTATTACCACGAGGGCAAGAAGCCAGACTAAGACCAAGCGAGGGAGCTGTGGAGCCGCGTCTTTACAGAGAAGCAGAGGAAGACATGATATGTTGCCAGACCCAGAGTTCTAATTCTTAGAGGCGGAAAGCTTGACAGAGAACGCACATGTATGTTACAAGAAGGAGTTCCAGCCCTCGACGACGAACACGGTACAGGGAGACGTGCCACAGGGGCCCTGGGTGAATCTTGGGTGTGGGTACCTTGATGGGGATTTTCGGACACTTTCACAATGTATGCGGTCGGCGACATTTCGATCCCCACCACGATCCTGCGAGGCTGAATAATCCCAGAACGATCAAGACTTTGGCGAATATGAACGCAAGAAACCTTGCTGATCGGAAGATTGATTCCTTTCTCGGATGCGAGGGGTGAGAAATGTGTCCGGGCCTAGAAGATTTCTCATGTTAGATGGGTAGGTACATAAATTCCTCGTCATCCCAAGCCAACCCCGACTCATACCGTGTATTCACACTTGAGGCAGACATGCCCAACGTACCGCATACCAAACCATCACGATGTCCACACCAACCAAAACAACAATCTTCATCTGGCCAACAGGCCTCTTTCCCCGACGCATTCTCTACCTCCTCCTCGCTAAAAATATATCCCTCTCCCACCTGCGCACCCAGAACATCGAGCTCGTCCCCGTCCAGCTCACGCCTCAAGGTCTGACCTCGCATCCCGACTTCGAAGCTCGGCCAGAGGGGAGTCTACCCGCAATGAAACTCGATTACGAGCACGTTCTCGATGACAGCACGATGGCAAAGGAGGTGGTGTGGGTTAGAGAGAGTCTCGCGATAATGGAGTATCTGGACGCCCTCTTCCCCGCCGCGAAGGGGCATCAGGAATTGAAGGGGGAAAACCCGATACAGCGAGCGAGGAGTAGTGATGTGCTCTCTGCCCTCTCCGATGCAGTACTATGGGGCGTGGTCTCGCTTGCGCACTCGAAACCCTCCACGACCTCGTGGTCTGGACTTGCTGAATTGGACATGGCACCTACTGCCGCTGCGCATGCAGAGAAGAAGGTCGCTGGGCTGATGGGGAAGTTGGATGGGTGGGTCAAAAAGAACATGTCCGCGAGTGGAAGTAAAAGTTTGGCGGGGCCGGGGGCCGAAGTGACGTTTGCGGACGTAGTGCTCATGGCGCAGGTGGAGTATATGCGAGAAGTGTACGATATGGAGATGTTGGAGGGGTATGCAAGTTTGACGAAGTGGTGGGAAGGGATGAAGGGGGCGGAGTGGGTTGTTGGACGGGGCAAGCTGGAGGAATGTGAGAAGAGTGGGAAATGGCAGGGCGTTCTGGGGACATGAGCTTGATGTTGAAATTGGGGTTGATGTGGAGGAGAAAGAGGAAGGCGAGTAAAACTTCAGTGACAAAGAACAGGTAGGTTGCGGTATTTAACGTTGTTCTTATTCATATTATCCCTTCAGGTTATGTGCTTCCTACTGCTTCTTGCCAGTAACAGGACATACCGCACCGCTCTCGGCCCCCTCCACACTAGGATGTGTGACGACCTTGTTTAGATGATGTCCTACCGTCGCCTTTGTGACCGGGCATACGTCGCCCTCGCTTGCCTTGAGCATGTCTGGGTGGTCGGGAGGAAGAACGGTGGTAGCCGTGCCGACAACAGGGCAGAGCGCGTCATCCATCTTCTTGGCCTCGGGCTCGTTGACGTTGTTCTTGAGGACGGGGCATGAGG